>PVJL010006809.1:0-86357 GCA_004026885.1 Lyroderma lyra | reverse complement strand
CTTATTTCTCACCACTTAGTTCGGCCGCAGGTCCAACAAGCCACTGTGTTAAGGAGGCCTGCCTGTGCAATTCATGAGGGAGCCCTTCGGTTTGTCCTTCACATCCAAGCAAATCACGCCTGTCTAGACTGAAGAGCGCCACATCACGCTGCTTACGAGGCTGTGTCTGCCACCCTGTGCGAGAACCATGACGAGTTCTCGAGTCGTGGTAGAGTGAGCCCCACTTACGGCCCCTGAATGTGGAAAGTGAGAGCTTTGTCTCCTGCCCCCAGGAGAGTTCTTTCCCGTCCTTATTTCACTCTAGTGGCCCAAGAGTTCTCAACTTGGTTCCCACCTCAAATTATTCATATCTTAATGTTAGTGCTTTTAATAATGTGTTTACTTAACACACAGCTTAGGGATTCATAGCATCGTTAACCTTTAAACATTTAACATGGATCTCTTGAAGATTCTAAATCTTTTTATTTGACTTTCACATCCTAGAGAGAAAAAAAATCTGTTAAAATAAGAATCACACCAAGTATGAAAATATTAATTACAAGATATATGTGGGATATAATATTTGCATATGCACATATATCTCATAATCTATACAAGATACACATACACATAACGTATACAAGGGCTGTCCAGAAAAAATCCAGTCATAAATGCCTCTATTTTTTATATTATGTGGCTGGATACTTTCCAGACAGCCCTTGTATAGCTTAAGATATATAAATGTGATATATTTAGTATGTATACATAATATAGAGTAAACATGTACTCGATATATAATACATACACAACGTCTGTCCAGAAAAAGTCCACCCATAAATGCCTCTATTTTTCATATTACATTGCTGGATATTTTCTGGACAGCCCTCATATATGATATATTTAATATATACAAGTACAATTATATAACACATATTTTATGTGTTGAATTCTGTGCTCATCTCCCAGAGTCAGTTCTCTTTCCATCACCATATATTTGTGTCCCTGTCTCTTCTCCCCCACCCACCTCCCCCTTACCCTCAGGTAACTACTAAATTGTTGACTGTGTCTATGAGTTTTATTTCTTTGTTGTTTTCAGTTTTATATTCCAGATATGAGTGTGGTTCTTATGGTTCTTGGTTTTTTTCTGTCTAGCTTATTTTTCTTAGAATGATTATTTATTTATAAACAAATACAGTTTTGAATTAAAAAAATAAAATAAAAGTTTTTGTTTTTCCTGAAAGTTGGGCCAAAAATGTGAATGTGCATTATACATGCTAAAATGCAGTATATTTTCAAAGATGTGTATATATGATACATATGTGATATATTTAGCATATATACATGTATGTAAATACACACGCACCTTTGCTAAGTGTCTTGGATAAAAAATAAAACACAGAATGAAGACTCTCTCTTGGTTAGAGGAGTTTAAAAATTTATCTGTAAATATGCATAAACACTAAAACTGAGAATTATGTGACTGTACATTATGAATGAAAGCAGTAATTATTATTAGAATGGTATACATTTTTCTTTATAAATTGCCTTTGCTTATCCATATACCTATGGAAATATTACTAACAGAATATCCTTTCTGAGAGGAGTGCAATAACCATGAATATTTTGTGAGTCATTTCTTATTTTACTTAAGAAAAAAAAAGCTAACCAAAATAAGCCATGTTTTGTCACTTTCAAATTGGTGTAAAACCTCTTCAGTGAGCCCATCATTCAAGTAAACAAAGGCAATCTGCTCCTTTATAATTCTAACTACTAAGTCAAATTGCAATCTATTTTTTTAAATGTCACAATATACGAAGGATCATAAAAAGAGAAAGTCTTCTACCTTTGTGCGACAATTTAGTGTGTAGATTGCCATGAACTCCTGCAAGAAGGTAGCAAGGATGAGGGGAAGGGGAAATGTTCATCAATGTAGTTGTTACTCTGTAGGAAAAGCCAAGAAGCAAAATGATTGTGCTTAGAAGGAAAGGGCCATCAGTGATGGACAAAGTCATTCAAAGTGTTCATGTTACTTGGGTTGCTCTGAGATTGTGCAGCAGCTTGACAGCCAGGTGAGTAGAGACTGTTCATGAGTCAGGGTCCCATTTTCTGGTGCACTGACATGATTAAGGACAAATGGAGACACAAGAGGTATTCTTGTAACCCTCGTGTGCCTCATAGTTACGAAAGGCATGTAAGACTTACCAAAGGAAAAGGTGATATTATTAGAGAAAGGATGAAAAAAGTGAAAATTAAAGGCAGTGCTACTGCCATTTTTTTCTAGATGAAAACTTATTGTAAGAGCCATCAAACTTTCCAAGGTCTTCAAGATTTTTTTCCAGAAGAATACCTACTTTTCACTTTATTAAAGGGGAAAAATTACCCAGGAATAGGGAAGGGGGCATAATGGCTATGCATACCCTGGAAGGGAAATGAGGGGAAGGAAGGAAGAATTGGCACTGTCCTGAGTCGGCTGGCTATGGGAAAGGCCAAAAAATAGAAGGTGGGATCCAAGGGTGGCTGTAGTCATGTCACCTGGAGTAAACCCATCTGCCTTAAAGAGTGGACAAATGGTGATAAGTAACCATTGGAGGAACATATTGTAGCAGGAGTTTACATTACAGAAAAAAGGACAAGTCCTATTCCTGTCTTCTTTCGGGTGATCCATTTGTTATTTGATACTTAATGATGTTTAGCAGGGAATATTGATCATGTTGATCCCCCCAAAAATCATACCATGATTAATTTTAAACATAATATGTGTTTTGCCAGCTTGGAGAAGATATGAAATCTTATTTTTTTTATTGTAGTAAAATATATGCAATACAAAATTTATTCTTTTAACCACTTTTTTTTTTTTTAGTGGATAGTTTAATAGCATTATTGGATGTGGTCATTGAGAGCATGTGACCGCCAGTAACCCAAAGGCTGGATGCAGGCTACTACCTGGGGGCTCCTCGCCGTATTGTCTGCTCTTGGAATGCATGTTTTGCCCACCATTCCCACCCTAGGAGATGTTTCAAAAACTTAGCCTTGAGAGAGTGAGGTATTGTTGAGACCATCTGGACGGAACCCCATTAACACCTCTATATAAACTTTAATATTCTAATGAGTGTGTGCAGAGATCCATTTGTCTTATAGCTACCCGAGGCAAGCCTTGCAAGTAAGTTCCCGTGCTTTTTAACTCGGCCACCTACCAATTAGAGTGGTCTTCCTCTTCCTTTGTTCTCCTTTTGTCCTCTGTGTATGGGGTGCCAGGTTGAGAACCAAGCATTAAGTACCTTCACATTGTTTTGTAACCATAAAACCTACAGTTAAGACTAACCATGTTGCTGTATTAAGTCATAGAGTTTAAAGATATAGCTATAGGCTTTAACTAAATGTTTTAATTGCTTTGGTTATCATGTAGCTTGTAGTCAAAGATTAGGAAAGTATGTTAGTAATGTTCTAAAGGCCTGTCTGTAAAGCAAGTTCCAGGAGAAATGTTTAAATACACTTCCCTTGAGATAAAAGAAAAAAAATTGGTTAGTTAAGCACAAACAATGATAGATTAAACAATGGCAATGGTCACAAGATGTCTAGTTTCTGCTTCTTGCTTTAAAGATAACTTCACTGACACACAATTATGAGATATTTTGCAGAATCTTGGTTCTTCCTGCTCAGCAACCCCTTGTTCTCACAATATAATTTTAAGTTGCTGATGTACCATTTCTTTGTCAAGCAGAAGGAGATAACTCCAGGGTCACAAGCAGAATTTATGAGTTTGTTTTACAGAAGGAACATATTGAGATGAGCTGCTGATGCCCAGAAGTCTGGTTGCACACAAAATGTTATCTATGAGGAGATGCAGACTTTCCCCTTGGGTTCCCTGAAACTCCCCCTCTCTTACTCCCTAGCCACATAAAAACTCATTACTTTTGCGTTTGGGGGAAGACAGATTTGAGAGATATTGTTCTCTGGCCCTCTGGCTTTGGCCAAATTCTATAAACCTTTATTTCTAATCATTGGTGTCTCAGCATTTGGCTTACAAGCACATCAAGCACACGAACCTGATGGGAGTGGTTCAGTAACAACCAAATTTCTGTACCCCATTTCTCTCTCCTACCAGGCCCTGGCAACAAGCACTGTAATTTCTATTTCTATGAATTTGACTACTCTAAGTACCTCCTGAAAGTGGAATTATATGAGGGCTGTCCAGAAAAAATACAGCCATAATTGCCTCTGTTTTTCACATTACCATGACTGGGTACTTTCCGGACAGCCCTCATACAATATGTGTCCTTTTGTGTCTGACTTATTTCACTTAGTGTAATATGTTGTAGGCTCATCCATATTGTAGCATGTGTAAGAACTTACTTCCTTTAAAAAGATAACTGTGTTTTGTTTATCCATGCATTCATGATAGACATTTGGGTTAGTTCTACCTTTCGACTATTATAAATAATGTTGCTATGAACCTCTTTCACTGTAATTAAAATTTAAACATAAGTGAAAATTCCAGTTGGTAACATGAAATGACAGGATTGATGTAAATTAAGCTCTTTTTCTTTCCTTGATTAATCATTGTTCAAGTTGAATCTACTCTTTAAATATTCACCTCCTGAGGACATTTGGAACTCTAAGAACACATGTACCTGAGTTCTGTGTGTTAGGACTTCTTATGTAATTGGTTTTCCAAATTAACTTCTTTCTATAAGGATAAATAATAAAAGAATGTGCTTATTTCAAGATTCCATCTATAGTATTAAAACTCATCAATGGCCACAGAAATTGTTTTTAGGATTTACATTAACCAACAGAAGATTTTTTAGGGCAGGAGTATTTTATCCCAGATAGTATTTATAATTGTTCATCGTATATAATATAAAGTCAATTGACTTTCATTTAATTTTGCTATTGTTTGTAGAATTGCCACAGATTCTGTATCCTCCTAGTGCTACCACTTGGGATAGACAGGCTTCTCCCACAGCTGGATCTTGGTAAAGTCACCAGCATAAGAACTGATATTCTGTTTTATCAATTATTTATGGTGGTCCCTAATCATGGAAGCTATCGTATTTCTCCAAATTTTATGCTCAAATTGGTTTGCAAATGGAACACATATTTTGGAGAACTGTGCCTCCATATTTGACAACTGTATAAGACCAAAATTTATAACCAATATTTTTCTTCATATGGTAAGAAATCATATAATCAATTAGACTTAATTATTTTCTGGACTAAAAATCTCTGAGTAGAAAAGGAGGAAGAAATAATCGATTCTTTTTTTCAAAGTTGAAAATCCAAATTATTTTGTAGCTTGTAATAGTGCAGTCCTGGAGCTCATTGTCAAGTGGAAAATTTATGAAACGATGAACATTTTAAGGTACAAGCTCCCATTTATTAACATTTTCTATAGTTGCCACTGGGAGAGGTAATATGAAACCCGATAGGGTGACAGCTTAATGTGAAAGGTGTGAGAGAGCAGGATAAAGAAATCTAGTTTCTCTTCTGGCAAAACCAGGACAGAGCTAAAAGTTGCAGAAGGGGGTGTTGATTACCAAAGAACATTAAAGAGAACTAGTCAGGTCAATCTTACTCATGATGAGATGTGTAAAAGATAACAATACAAAACTGGCAATATCCAAGATCTGTTAATGGGCTGGATTTATCCTCCTATATGAATGAACTCGAACACACTGGCCAAAATACATGAAACAAATTTCTTAAGGCATTGAACATCAGACAGTGAGAGACAACAATCCCTAAGACTTGGGAAACAAACTGGTTAAACTGAATATTGATAAAATGGGCAGGGGAAGGGATGATATTTTTAAAATATGGCACAAGATTTCAGAGGTTGGAATATGGGATAGGTCACGTGTATCAAAAGTATTAGAGGCACTTAGACAAGCAAGATGGAAGGGCGAACAAAGAGTAATGCTTTTGTTTGGGGTTTTCTTTTCTTTTGTTTTTTCCTGTGTTTTGTTTTTCTTAACTCCTGGGCACATTCTTCAAGTTTAGGAGTCAGATGGAAAGATCCTAAAAACAATGGAATTGGTGGTCAAAAATCAGTAAATCCAGGCCCAGAAATGATAAATTTAAATATGATACACAGACTGCTGGCAGTTGTACTTTTAAAGGGAAATGAGTTTGGTAATAGAGTTCAAATTAAAGCAGGTGAATGTTAAAATAGGCTTATTTTCACTAAAGAGTTGTCCAAATGTACTTCATTCTATCTCATGCTAGATCTTTATAGCACAAACTTAGTGAAAGAGTGGCAATTGCCTACTGAGTTGAGGTAGTGAATATCTTAGCTTGAAACTCAGTATGCCTTCAATTTCTTAAATAACACAACTGAAAGACAGACGCATAAGGAAGATTCCTCATTTGTTCTTGTTAGAGGTATTTTCTTCTTACCTTTACCAGTGACCTAAGTAAGAAGAAATTTAATAAGCTATTAAAATGATTTAAATATTGTAAGAATAAGAAAACTTCTTCAGTTTCAGCATAAATATATGGGCACCCCTTCCCACTAAATGTGCTCTTGTCTTTATGACTTTCATTTGCTCCTTTTTATAGCTGGGATTTCTGCCAAGATTGTAGTGAAATAAGACATGTTTATGACTAAGACCGAATTTCACAGCTTCAAAGAAAAAACAAAACCAACAACTTCAACTAAATACTTAAGGGATTTGATATCTGAAACTAGATACCTGAGAAATATGCCTCTATGGAACTTGACAGGTGAAGATTTTACTTTCTAATCTTTTAGTGTGTCCAGTGTGGGCATGGGATGAGAGACTGAGTTCAGACTTGACAGCCATGAACATTGCATGTCACAAAGGCCAACATCAAGCTCTGCTGTAACTACACTGGCTGGCCGGCCAGTAGTGTCGTGATGATATCCTCATGGCTTTCAGGATGCAATTTAGAATTTAAAGGCCATTTAAGAGAAGGGACATCTGGAGAGAGTGGCACAAAGTGTTCCAAGAATTATTAGAAACTTTTTATTCTTTTAACTTTTCCACAGCCTCCATGAGACAGCAGTATGAAAAAAAGCACTGCTAAGTTGGCCACAGGCTTTGGCATGTGTGCTTTGGCAGGGAAACAAATGCTGTTCTCTATAGAAGACTTAGGTAAGTCATCCACTTAGGCATGTATCTGACTGTCCTATTTTTCTTTTTGACCCAACAAAGAACAAATGGTGGTTCTTTAAAAAGGAAGTAAGAAAATATGACTTCACTATAAATGATGGAAGCACTTGAATATTTTGTTTTAAATGATAGTCTTCCTTAGCAAATAATCTGAAGATGACCTCTTAGAGTATAAAAATCAAGAGGCACCAGTGTTAAAGTATCAAGAAAAATTAGTACTCCTGGTGGGGTTTATAAGTGAGGCAAATGTTTGGCAAGTTGAGGCTATAAGAAAAGGAAAATTTAAATAGAAGCATGGGAATAATAGTAGTTTTATTAAGTGTCCGGAGGTAACTCATATTTGTGGTATATATTGGGCAAGATCAGAACATTAAGAAGGTTGAAAGAAAATAACACAGTACAAACTTTGGAAGTCAAACAAACAAGCAAACAAATGATTTTAATAATAGTGCAGACATCTGTTTGTGCCATGGTGCCACTAAGCCTGCTGACTTGATACAAATCACAGAAGGTTGCTAGGCAATGTATGTCCCATGCAAGTCAGATGACTCTATAAATCTTTGTAGAGTGACTTTCTCTGCTTTTTGAGACTATGTATTATATTGTATTGTTCAAGGATGCACTTGTAATACATCACTGCATTTTTCTGTTCTTTAACCATTTAAGACTATAGTATCTTAAATTTATGTATTTTTACTTTGAATTAAATGTACATATTGCTGTCATAACTGGATTGTAAAATTTCTTGAAAAGAAGACAAGGTAGGGAGATGAAGCTATCAAAGATGATTTTCATAAGCCAAGTAGGGAAATGGGGATTCATGCTGATGCTAATTCAATTTATGTGCAGATCTCCTAATGTATATTTCTGGTATCCTTCAACGTCACATGGTCTCCAGAGGACAAATTCTATATTGAGGAATTGGTCAATTTCATCTAAGTAGTCAAAATTATGTGTGTAAATTGTTCATATATCGCTTATTATCTTTTAGTGTCTGCACAGTCTTAAATGATACCTCTATTTTATTCCTGATACTGTTAATTTGTGTCTGTTCTCATTTTCCTTTGTCATTCTTACTAGAGACTTATCAGTTATATTGATATTTTCAAAGAATGAGCACTTTATTTCACTGATGAGCATATTTTTTCTGTTTTTCAATTTTATTGATTTCTTCTCTTATCTTTATTATTATTTTTTTCCTTCTGCTTGCTTTGGGTTTAGTTTGTTCTTTCTTTTCTACATTCTTATGTGAAAGCTCAGATTATTGATCTGAAACTTTTTCTTTTTCCTAATATATACATTTTGTGCTACTTCTGTTTCATCCCTGCTTTAGCTGTGTCCTACCAATTTTGATGTGTTGTATTTTCATTTTTATTTAGTTTATTATTACTTTTTAAAAATTTCACTCGCAATTTCCTCCTTAGATAATTAACTGCTCTTCTCTTGCTGCATTTAGGATTCTTTTTCTGTCTTTAATCTTAGCAATTGTAATGATAATGTGTCTTGATGTGGACCTGTTTGGGTCCATCCTTTTTGGGACTCTGTGCTTCCTGGACTTGTATGTTCATTTCCTTTACCAGGTTAGGAAAGTTTTCAATCATTATTTCTTCAAATATGTTCTCAGTCTCTTGCATCCTTTCTTTTCCTTCTGTTACCAATATGATGCAAATGTTGTTATACTTGATGTTGTCCCAAAAGTTTCTTAACTATTTTCATTTCTCTGGATTCTTTTCTCATTTTGCTGTTCTGATTGGATGTTTTCTGCTACCTTGTCTTCCAAATTGCTGATCTAATCCTCTGCTTCATCTAGTCTGCTGGTGATTCCTTCTAGTGAATTTTTCAATTCAGTTACTGAATTCTTCACTTCTGACTGGTTCTTTTTTTTATGGTTTCTATGTTGTTTTTTTTTACTCACTATCTCTTTGTTCAAGTTTTCACTAAATTCTTTAAGCATCCTTAAAACTATTGTTTTATCTGGTAAGTTCCTTGCCTCTATTTTATTCAGTTCTTTTTCTGGAGTTTTCTCCTATTCTTTAATTTGGGACACATTCTTTGTTTCCTCATTTTGGCTGCCTCTCTATATTTGTTTCTATGTATTAGGTAGATTTGCTATGTCTCCCAGTCTTGGCTCAGTGGCCTTATGTAGTAGGTGCCCTGTGGGACCCAGTGATGCAGTTTCCCTGGACACCTGCTCTGTTTCCTCCAAGAGTATCCTTTGTGTTGACTGTGTGTGCCCACCTGTCATATTTGGGCCTTGATTGGTATTGGCACATGAGTCAGTGGGATTGACTCTTGGTGACTGGTGGTGGGGTTTGGGCTGCTGTGCAGGATGTTTACCCTACTGAGTGGAAGTCACATCAGTGGGCTCTGGTGACTGTTGAGATTGCCTTTTGTATAGCTGATTGTGGGACTTATTGGGCAGTGCCTTGCTCTGATCTGAAGCCAATCTCCAAGTATGTGGTTCTGGGACCTCTTGGGAGGGGCTCTGGTGCTGGCCTACGTCAGCCACTACCTGTTACCAGCTGGAGATTACCTGGTAGAAGCTACAAAGTGATCTGTGGTTGTTCACTCTTGTGCTAAACCTAGAGGCACACAGGAGAGGTCATGCTGTGCACCGAGGACGTCTGCCACCAGTACTAGGCCTGGAGCATCCCCACAAAAAGCCAGGACACCCTGAGGTCTGCTGCCACCTGCCAGTTCCTTTAAGGTTAAGCCACGGATAAAGCCTTCTGCATTACCTAGTTTGGGTGAGGCAGGGTCGCAGAGAGTCACTAGAGTGGGAAGAATTTGTTGTTACCAGTTTAACATAGATTCTGGTATTGTGCCAGTGCTGAGTGTGAAGTACTCAGCAAGCCTCAGAACACACTATGGTCAGTTACTGCCCATCCAGGGCTGTGGACTCTGATGGTATTCCAAGAAAAAGTGCAATGTATGTGGGGCTACCCAACAGCTAAGAAAGTGCCTCTGGCATTGGGGGATTTGGGTGGGGCAGGGTCCCAGTGGAGATCACCAGACTAATTCAGATTCAAATTTAGCCATGGGTGTGAGGGAGGGCTCAACACAGAAAAGATGGTGCCTGCTTGTTGGCTGCACCATAGGAAGACCCCACACAGGGAAAAGAGCTACTGTCTTTTAGGCCTTGCCCTGAAGTCACACACCTCAGTCTTCCCCCCATGTGCCTCTGATGCCCCCTGAGTGACCATCCCTCCACTGGAGCCAAGGGTGACTGCCTGTGAGCAAGTCTGTGTGCAGGCTCTTTAAGAGGGTATCTGGGTTTCCCACAGTCTTCCTTCCCACCTGGATGGTCAGACTGTCCACTGTTATTCACAGCCAGTTTAGGGGCCTTATCTTCCTGGCATCAGTACTCTGCCCTGGGAGCCTGGCGTGGGATGGGGTCCCTTGCTTCTCTGGGATAACCTCCACAGCCAAGATTTACCTACTGATTATCAACCACCACACTGAGGTTTGGGGCTAGTCCATTTTGCATCTTCACCCCTCCTCCTAGTCTTGATATGGCTTCTTCTTTATATCCTTAGTAGTAAAATTTCTGTTCATCTAGACTTTAGATAGTTCTCCAGGTTGATTATTCTATAATTTAGTTGTAATTATAATGTATTAATGGAAGAAAACACGCACAGTGATTATCTACTCCACCATCTTGTATCAAAAAATTATTTTCTGTTGTTTGATGGTATTATTGAATTCTATAGACTTGATGATGTCGGTTTATTTGTTCAATCAATGATTAAGAAAGGGATGTTGAAGTCTCAAACTATAATTGTGTATTTTTCTATGTCTCCTTTCTATTTTATCAGTGCTTACTACACACTTTTTGAAGGTCAATTACAGGGTTGTTCAACCTTTTGGCTTCTCTGGAAGAAGAATTGTCTTGAGCTACACATAAAATATATTAACACTAACAATAATTGATGAGCTATCAAGAAGGTCCATGCATACTTTTTGTAATATTTTAAGAAAGTTTATGAATTTGTGTTGGGCCACATTCAAAGCTGTTCTAGGCTGCATGTGGCGCATGGGCCTCAGGTTGGACAAGCTTGGTCTATAGTTCATTACGTGCACATTTAAGGTGCCTTTTCCTTTTAATGGGTTGATCTTTTTATCATTATTTAATGTACTTCTCTATTTCTGGTTATTTATTTTTATTTTTTCTGAAATAACTTTTACCCGATATTAATAAAATAATTTCTTCCTTTCTTTAGTGAATATTTTTAACTTGTCTGTATCAACCTATCTTTGAAGTGAGTTTCTTATAGTTAGGATAGAGTTGGGTCATGTTTTTTAATCCACTGTAGCAACTTATTTTCATTAATTGGCTTTAGATAATTGATATTTACTGTATTTACTCATATGTAAGGGATTAAATGTGGCATTGTATTAATATTTTTAATTCCTTTTTGTTCATTCCATTTTTTATTTGTTTTCTTTTCTTGATTGTAGGTTACTTGTCATCTATTGGATTTCTATTTTAATTTAATAGTGGTTTTGAGTGTTTATAAAGTTTCTTTAGTCACTGCTCTAAGAATCAAATTACATATGTATAATTTATTACAGTCTACTGTTGGTATTGTTTTACCAGTTTGAGTAAAATATAGATATCTTACCTCCCTTTACATTCCTTTACCTACCTCTACCATTTATAACACTATCATCAAAATTTCCTCTTTGTGCATTTAGAACCACATCAAAGAGTGTTATAACTTTTGATTAAAATGTCAAACATAATTTAGAAAACTTAAGAAGAGAAGCAATATTTATTGTATTTACTCATATTTTTGCTTATCATTCACTTTCAACTTTGTTATGGTCAAAGATTTTTTCTTTTATCATTTTTTTTCTTTTTAAAATTCATTTTAGAAGCCTTTAGAGTTGGTACTAGTATGCTGGTGGACATTTTCTGGTTTCATCATACTGTGATTAAAAATGCTGCTTGCGTGCTGTTTGTAATAATATGAATGGGATATCCATGTAGTGTGTGTGTTTGTGGCCTAAGTAAACGATGATTAATTTTCATGAATTTTCTGTGTGCTGTTGGAAATAATATTAGTTCTTAATCCTCAGAATTTAATATTTATATCCATAAGATTTACCTGATTTATTATGTTGTTAAAGTTTTTGATGGCTATATAATTTTTAAAAGGTTAATTGATCTTTTTTTATTGTTAGACTTATTGGAGTGACACTGGTTAACAACGATGACATAGGTTCCAGGTATATAATTGTACAATTCTATAGTGCATCATCTATGTGTTGCATTATGTTTTTACCTGAGGACAAGGGGGAGGGGGAAGGAGCAGAAGAAGTGGGTGAAAAAGAAGGGAAGAGGAGTCAAATATATGGTGATGGAAAGAGAACTGATACTGGGTGGTGAACTTGATCTTTCATTTTGAAAGATATTCTGAAATCTCCTATTGACGCTTAGTTTCGCTTTACTTCTCCTGACTATTTTCAGGTATTTTTTTTTATGAATTTGGTTCTACTGAGTTATTAGGTGCATAAACATTAGTCCCTGATTTATATTCGGTGAGAATGTCACCTTTAGCATTATAAAGTATTCTTACCTGTTTTAATGATTTGTTTGAGTTCTGCCATCTTAGATACGAGGTTTAGGACCTTTGCTTTATTTTTATTTTTATTTATATGTTTATCCATGCTGGCATTTAAAAATTTTTATTAGTTGTCTTTGTTTATACATCAAAGCTTTCTGTTTCACTTTGTAAGTGAATCTTATTCTTTCTCCTTTAGTTAGTAATGTTAAGCCTATTTTTTTACATTGTTTATTTATAGACACATGCATGTACGTGGTTTTGCACTATGCCATTTATTTTTTTCTCCATTTCTGTCTGTGTGTCTCTCTGTCTCTGTCTTTTCCTCTCTCTCTCACATACACATTTTGGATTTTTTTGGTATATAGGAAAGTTTACATTGTTTGCTCTAATTTATGTCATTACACTACTACTTTTAAAATAATTTCTTTATTTCACCCTATTTTTAGTTATTGTCTTTTAGGTTTGCATTATGAGCAATATTGAAATTAGCTAACATTATCTGCTCACCATCATCTAATATAAAGTAATATATTCTTATTTACAGTTAATAGCTATGAAACAATCTGTGAACTTTTTCTATTTCATTTATATTCCCCTCATATCTCTACCAATTTTTATATTTATACTCTACCTACAATGTAAGAATATAATTCATTCCATACTATTCTCTCTTCCTTATAACTATAATTTTGATTTATGTTTATAGGTAAAAATGTATTTAATACTTATGTTGACACTGCTGCAGTCACTTTGATTGTCTGAACTTATTTCTTTGTTTCATTCTTTGTGAAGTTAATTCCTAGGTATTTCATTCTTTTTGTTGTGATAGCAAAAGGAATTGACTCTCTCATTCCTTTTTCTGAAGATTCACTGTTTGTATATAGGAATGCTCTTGATTTTTGAATGTTGATTTTGTATCCTGCTACTTTACTCCACTCATTTATTGTTTCTAATAGTTTCTTGGTGAAGTCTATTGAATTTTCTATATAAAGGATCACATCATCTGCAAATAGTGACAACTTGACCTCTTCTTTCCCAATTTGGATGCCTTTCATTCCTTTCTCTTGCCTGATTGCTGTGGCTATAACTTCCAATACTATACGGAATAGCAGTGGTGACAGGGGGTGTCCTTGTCTTGTTCCTTATTTTAGGGGAATAGGCGTCAGCTTTTCCCCATTCAGTATGATATTTGCTGAGGTATTGTCATATATGGCCTTTATTATGTTGAGATACTTTTCTTCTATGCCTATTTTTTTGGTGTTTTGATCATAAATTAATGTTGTATGTTGTCAAATGCTTTTTCTGCATCATTTGATATGGTCATATGGCCTTTATTTTTTATTTTGTTTATGTGGTGTGTCACATTGATTGATTTTCATATGTTGAACTATCCTTCTGCTCTTGGGATGACTCCCACTTGATCATGATGTATAATCTTTACATGCATTGTTGTATTTGCTAATATATTTTTTAGAATTTTTGCATCTGTGTTTATCAGAAATATTGGTCTATAGTTTTCTTTTTTAGTATTGTCTTTACCAGGCTTTGGTATTAGGATAATGTTGGCCTTGTAGAATTAGCTAGGAAGTGTTGCTTCATCTTCAATTTTTTGGTAGAGTCTGAGGAGAATAGTTGTTAATTCTTCTTTGAATGCTTGGTAAAATTCGTTGGTGGGACCATCTGGCCCAGGGCTTTTGCCTCTAGGGAGGCTGTAGATAATCATTTCAATTTCTTTACTATTGATTGGCCTATTTACATTATCCGGTTCTTCTTGGTTCAGTCTACATAGGTTACAGATTTTTAGGAACTTGTCTATTTCTTCTAGGTTGTTAAATTTGGTGACATAAAATCCTTCATAATATTTTCTTATAATCCATTGTATTTCAGTAGTATCAATGGTAATTTCTCCCTTTCCAATTTCTAATTTTGTATATTTGTGCCCTTTCCTTTCATCCTTTGATTGGACTAGCCAGGGGTTTGTCAATTTTGTTGACTTTCTCAAGGAACCAGATCTTTGTAATATTAATTTTTTCTATTGTCCTTCTTTTCTCAAATTTGTTTATCTCTGCTTTAATTTTTATTATTTCTTTTCTTCTACTGACTTTGAATTTTGTCTGCTCTTCTTTTTCTAGTTCTTTAAGATGGGATGTTAAGATGTTTACTTGTGATTTTTCTTGTTTCTTAATTTTTTTTTTATGTGGGTAGTTCCCTGGCTGGGAATCGAACCCAGGCCACAGTGTTGACAGCGCCATAGCTTAGCCACTACACCACCAGGGAAGTCCCTCTTGTTTCTTCAGATAGGCCAGTAATGATATAAATTTCCCTCTTATTACTGCTTTTGCCATGCCCCAATAATTTGGTATGTTGTATTTTCATTGTCATTAGTTTCTATATATTTTTTAATCTCTTCACTTTCTTGATGGTGTCCTTTAGTACAAAAGGTTTGAATTTTGATGAAGTTCAATTTATCTATTTTTTTCTGTTGTTACTTGTGCTTTTAGTGTCATATCTAAAAAGACTTTGCTTAACCCAAGGTCATAAAGACTTACTCTTACATTTTCTTAGAAGATTATTGTAATTTTAGCTCTTACACTTTGGTCTATGGCTCATTTTGAGAAAAATTTTGTGTATGGTAAAAACAGGAAGTGCCACTTTATTGTTCTGTATGCAGATATCCAATTGTCCCAGCAACATTCATTGAAAAGACTATTATTTTCCTATTGAATTGTCTTGGCATAATTGTTAGTCATCAATTCACCATAAATGCATAAGTTTATTTCTAAATTATCATTTTTGTTCCATTGATCTATATGTGCAATCTTATGCCAGCACCTGACCATCTAGATTACTGTAGCTTCATGGTAAGTTTTGCAGTTAGGACGTGTGAATACTCCAACTTAGTTTTGTTTTGTTCTTTTTTAATTTAAGATCATTTTGGCCTTTCTGCATCCCTTGAAACTCTATATGAATGTTATAATCAGTTTGTCAATTTTGGCAAAAACACCAACTGTGATTTTGACAGGGATTGGATTGAGGTCTTTAATTTCTTTTAAAAACAATATTTTGCAGTTTTTAAGTATCAGTTTTGTACTTCTTTTGTTAAATTTTTCTAAGTATTTTAGTTTAACATGCTATTATACATGGAATTGTTTTCTTAATTTAATATTCAGATTTTTATTGCTAACACATACAAACAAAATAGATTTTTAATATTCTTGTACTCTGCAATTTGTCTGAAATCAATAATTTATTAATTCTAATAGTACTTTTTTATTTGTTTGTTTTAGTGGATTCCTAACAAGTTTCTTTCTTTCTTTGTTTTTTTTTGGTTGGTTCCCTGGCCAGAAAATGAGTTTCTATATACAAGATAATTTTATCTGCAAAGAAATGCAGTTTTACTTCTTCCTTTCTAGTCTAGGTGTCTTTTATTTAATTTTCTTATGTAATTGCCCCAGGTAGAGGCGGTGCAATGTTAAGTAGAAATTGTGAGAGTGAACACCCTTATTTTGCTTCTGATCTTAGGGGGAAGACATTCATTTACCATTAATTACAATATTTTATGTCATTTTTTTCTGTAAGGCTTACATTTTCTTGTTCCTTGAATAGTAAACATTTTAGAATATATGAGGACTATCTGGAAAGTATCCAGCCATGTAATATGAAAAATAGAGGCATTTATGGCTGGATTTTTTCAAGACAGCCTTCATGTATTATAGCAACTCTGGATACTAATTTCTGCTTCTGGGGCTCATAGTTGTTTGCTTGCTTATTTGCTTAGCGGCTGGGGTGGACTATTTAGCGAAGTCTATTTCACCAGTAGGATGTACCCTGTGATATAAATCTTCACAGGGCACATCCTTGGACATACACACGTTCACCTGGGATGACAATGGCTTCAGCAGGGCTCTTTTTTTTTTTTCCCTTCCTAATCTCTCTAAGCTCTCTGCTTCAGTTGGATCACATGCAGCTGTTAGGTTTAATTAATCACTGGCTGATTTTGCCATTGGTTTCAATATTGCCTTGAGGCATAAATTGCTCTGCAGTCTGATCCCATTACATTCTGTCTCTGCAGAAGTAACTTTTGAGTCCAGTCTTTCAGGTTTGTTCCAACCTTAGGAGGGGTCTTCCTAGCCATCTACTTTCCTGATTCTGATACACCTCTAGCTGGTTTAGAATATAGCTTGTTGTTCTCATTGAGCAACCAGCTTCTTTGTAATTGATTGCCACCAAAATCTTCATGGTCTGTAGGAGCATCCCTAACCTTGAACTCCCCATATTCTGTTCCAAATGAAATAATTGCTCTTGGGAAGAGCGTTAGAGTGCTCTGTTCTTAAATCTTGCCTCCTCCCCTGAGCAAAACAACAGTTAATCCAGAACTCGGGGCATGAAATGTGGTCCAGTTCTGTCAATGTGACACCTCTGCTCAAGAAGAGATCCACAAGTCTCTCAGCCTACTCTTTCCTGGAATAGAGGCTGTAAACTCTAAGTTGTTGGGTTGAAGATCTGGTGGTGGCCTGTCTATCAGGGGGAGATACCATTGTTCTCTAAGGGGCCTAGTGAGAGAGAAAGGCCTGTATCTTCCACCACACTGAACTGGGAGGGGGATGTAGGGAGGGATTATGTTTCAAATTCCACAGACTTTAATTTTACCTATTGAAATTTGGTGGTTTTCCTTGACTTTATATATTTTTTTAATTTGATGCATGTCTTAGAACAATTTCCAGAGATTTTAAATGGTTACCTCAAGAATATACATGATTTCTAGAAAATATGCAGCCATAAATGCTTCTATTTTTTATATTATATGGCTAGATACTTTCTGGACAGTGTGTGCATGTCTCTGTGTTTGTATTATATATGATACACACACACATATACACATGCACGCACATGTGAGGTTCGACAATTAATTTTGCAAACTCATCCTAGAAAAAGTGCTACATACCTCATTGCAAGATATCACTATGGTCACCTTCGAAGTACTCCCTTTGGGAAGTTATGCACCAATGCTTGCACTCAGTCCACACTTCATAGCAATTTTGGAACTCTTTTTCTGGAATGGCTATCAGAGCTGTCATTGTACCCAAAATCAGACAATTAAGTTTGCAATCTTGCTACCGTGCACTTCTCTTGGCAGCACTGTACAAACAACTTCATAAGGTGTCTTAACCACGGCAAGATCATGGTGGCAAGACAATAAATGTATAAAAGACACACACACACACACACACACACACACACACACACACATTTATACAACATATAGAAATCTATACATATGTATGTATGTGTATATATATAAATTTTCACCATTTATGGTTGTTTCTCTGGAAAAAAGATTCACAAAGCTCCTCATCTCCTTGTCCCATCATTCCAGAAGTCAAACTGAAATACTTATCTTTGAATTTGTGTTTTCTGTGACCCTCCATGGGTCAATGGAAAATGTGACAGGACTTAAAGATTTACTCATACTGCCCTGACTTTTGCTACCTCCTGGCCTCTCTGGGAGAGCCTGATCTCCTCACCTGGTTCTCTGTACCCCATACAACATTTCCGTCCCCATCCCACTGTTACCTACCACCCCAACCTAGACAGAGGCATAGAGAAGGTTAGGGACCGATGAGTGTGCCCTTCCTCATTCTGGGACAGGGCATGATGATGGCTGTGTATGACCCAGGTTGCTAATGCCACAGCCCATTTAAAGTTAACTTGGTGGGACCAAGCCCCTTCCCCATCCCTAATTCAAACAAGAACTAAGTGTGTCCCAATGTACATGTTGAAATCCCTTTGTGGATGCTCATCTGTGACCCATGGGAAGTGAGATGCCTAGCTCAACTTCCCTACTCTCAAAAGTCTCATTGATTTGGCTACTGGTGGGAGATACAACAGGCAGCCAGAAGATCATATATCTTCCTACCCTTAGGCCAGACCTCCAGACAGCTATGAGGGTTTACACTTGCCCTGCCAGTATTCCCTTACAGGAAGAAATGTGACATTGAGTAGCAGAAAAAGAAAAAAAAATGCACTATGGCAAATTGAGAGAGAGACCATGGGAAGAAATACTTTTATAATTTAATGCCTTTAAGAACACTTTTTTCCCTGCTTTTTTGTTGTTGTTGTTGTTGTAGATGCCCCACATTTTCATTTTGCAGTGAAATGATGTTACTGTGTCTGTTTTTTGACCTTGACATATGCCATTCCCTCTTACCTAGAAGACTATTTTCCCTCTTCCTACCTTCCCCATTCACCTTGTGGTTGCTCCTGTTCATTCTTCATGTCTTGGCTTAGAAGTCACTTTAGAGAGTCCTTCTTTCCAGTTTGGATCAAGTGCTGCCAAATGCTCCAATACAGTTTCTCTTTGCTCGGTCTAATTACCTGTATTCAAGAGTCTATTTGTGTAGTTATATTTCATCAAAACTCTTGAGGGCAAAGACTGTTCTCTTATTTATCACTGTATCTCCAAGTTCTCTTACAGGGGCAGGTGTCACATCTTTAATACATTGTCATTTAATAATGATTAAATGGACAAAGAAGACTTTCAAATTTGAGGGTTGGGCTGATTTTTGTGAGGAAAAGGAGATAGGAAATATGGTGAGAAAAATGTGCAAAGGGATAGAGGAGATGTGACATAACCAGTGTATTCAGGGGGCAACCAACTTTTCTGTGGAAATGGAAAGTAGGGCACAAGTTAATGTGCACAGAGATGCTTTGTGCATGGAGTTGATAAGATTGAACCCCATCTGGAAGGTAATATAGAGCCACTAGAAGGATTTAAGATGTAAAATTAGTACATTGTAGTGAGGTCACTCTGAGATTAAAGTGAGAAAGCCTGGCCATTAGAGTCACTCTTTCAGGGGAGAAAGACGAGGACCTGGGTATTGAAGAAGGAATGGAATAGAGTGGCCCTTGATTAGCATTGAGTGCACTTAATGACTGATGGAACAAGGAAAATGAAGGACAAATTACCTCAAGTGTTCTAACTCAGGTGTCTGGATGATGGAGATGCAGTGAGTCAGTGTAGAAGTAGAGAGAGAGAGAGAGAGAGAAGAGCAGGTATGAAGTCAGGAGCATTACAGATGATAACTTGATTTAATGTACATTGGCTTAGTCTTAGCCTGAAATACATGGCAGTGGGCCCTGGAACCACTGTTCCTCAAGTCTACAATGGACAGATTGGCTTGGGACATGGATATGGGATGCTTTATGCCTTTTGTAACATTACTTCTATCAGGGGACACATTGTGAATTAAAACTAACTTAGAAGTGGAATTTGGGGGCATAATGTAGTTATCAATTGGAGTCAGTCTACATTCAGATATTTTGTTGAATATTGGGATTGACATTGACAGCAGTATAAACATTCAGCACTTCAAACAAATAATTACAGTAATAAAAAATAATTAATAATAAAGAAGTCCCATTGTAAAGATGCAGCACAATAGGGGCTTAGAAACTGTCTTTCTACTTCAGTCTTCGACTGCTTCCATCTCTACCTAGATGTATAACTACGTAAAGGCAATCACATGCTTTATCACACACATGCACACACACATCACTTGTTTCATACCCACAGTTTATAGTGAGTTCTTTCAATGTGTGAAGTTTTCTTAAACCAAGTCTTTGCCCATACTGTTCCACCTGCTAGAATTATTTTTCCCTCCTCTGTCCGTATGCTTAACTTTCTGGCTAATCCTTACTAATATCCTCAAGATTCATCTTACTTGATGCTACCTCTTCCTCATAAGCATTTTCACAGTTCTCAAGTTGCCTCAGGAAATGCTCTGTTGTAAATATCATGTTACAGAACAACAATGATTGCTATTCTTCCACATGCTTTCATCTCTATCTCAGCATCCTTTAAGTCAGGGTGGCTCAGTGCCTTGACTTTATTATGTACTGAAAGAGTGTGTGATCGAGTGATGCTGAAGAATGAGAGGCAAAGGCTGATGGTCAAAGAAAACCTTCAAAGTGATCTTGGAATGAAGGAGCAGAAAATCCAGAAGAAGAAAAAATGTCCACAGAGAAATAACAAATAGTATTCTTTGGGATAGTCTACTAAATTTCTATACTCTTTTCAGAAAAAAAAGGCTTGATTACACAAGTACAAGCATTAGTTGCTTGAACTGATATGCCCAGATCCAGTTTTATTCCTCAGGAATAGGGTATTGAATCTTGTAAAGAAAGCAAGGTGCAACTTCATCTACTGGTCATATTTATTGGTAGGTATTTGCAGTGATGTTCTCATGACTTATTATTTATCTGTTGTTTCTTATGAGCGAACAATTTCCACCCTAACCAGGCACAAGCATCGAGGAATTAGCAGCTGAGGGTAGATTCACATCCATATGACTAAGAAGGAAATGTATGTCCTCTGTTTCTCCATAAACACTCATGAACATTTGCCAGCATCAGGGGCTGCTGTACCTGGTATGTAGTGATCAGTAGACCAATCACTGAAGTCTTGAGAGTTTTATGTCCTCATTATACACACAAATGATTCATCTTTTCATAACCACCTGTGGCAAATCAATGATGAAATAACAGCCACAGGTAGAAAGAGGGAATTTAGTGGCTGCAGAAGAATTTACTTAGGGGAGATAAAACTCTTAAGAGTATTTTCAGATTCAGCCAGTAGGACATAATTTCCTCCAGCACAAGCTCCTTGATGTTGTTTCTATCATGTAGAATTCAGTCTATCACATCAAAATCAGCCCTTTATAACCTCGTTCAGACACATGTCATGTAGAGGTTTGCATTTTAGGGCACACTAGTGTCATGCAACTCACACTGTGCTGCTCACCACTGCAGATTGTCCCTCTTTGGTCAAACAAACCAAAATACTACTTCTGGGATTGTTTTTTCCCACCACCAAGATTTATCCCTCATTCTGCTGTTTTCTTCAATGAATTTTTTTATTGCTTTTGAGTTCACAAATGATATTTATTTTGGAAAGAGACCTGTAAATCTTCACATTTCACTTTAGCACCAAACTGATGTTACAGAACAAGAGACAAACCTGCAATCAATCATATAAAAAAATTAAAATGAATATTGCATACAGCATTCTATAAAGTGGTCTTAGCCTTCCTGTGGGGAACAACTTAACCAAATAAACCTGAATAGATGCCTAAATGGAAAACATCACAAGCAGTATTCAGCTATGTATTGGATATAGGATTGGAAGAGGAGAAAACTGTAGGATCCAAGTAGTAATTTTAAACCAATGACTTCCAGGTGAATGATCTCTCAAAGAAGAAATGGTTATACCCAGATAGAAACTAGCTATTTAACTCCAAAGTAGGGTGGTTTTTTTTTTTCTTTTTGGTTGTTTCCCTCAGTGGGGATAAAACCCAGGCCACAGTGGTGAAAGCGCTGAAGCCTAGCTACTACACCAGGGAAAACCCAATAATGTGTTTTTTTTACAAATTGAAAGTCTGTGGCAACCCTGTCTCGAGCAAGTCTGTTGGCACTATTTTCCAGCAGAATTTGCTCACTTCATGTTTCTGTGTCACATTTTGGTAATTCTTGCAATATTTCAGAGGTTATTATTATTATTATTATTATTATTATATTTGTTATGGTGATCTGTGATCAGTGGTCTTTGATATGACTATTGTAAATGTTTCAGGGCACTAAAAATTATACTCATATAAGATGGCAAACTTAATAAATGTTTGTATTCTGACTGCTCCACTGACCAGCAGTTCCACCATCTCTCGCCATCTCCTAGGGCATCTGTATTCCCTGAGACACAACAATTTTGAAATTAGGTCAATTAGTAACCCTACAATGGCCTCTAAGTGTACAAGTGAAAGAAAGGGTCACACTTTAAATCAAAAGCTAAAAATGATTAAGCTTAAAGAAGAAGGCATATTGAAACCTGAGATAGGCTGAAAGCTAAGCCTCTTCCACCAAACAATTAGCAAAGTTGTGAATGCAAAAGGAAAGTACTTGAAGGAAATTAAAGTATTGCTCTAGTGCAAACACAAATGATATGAAAACAAAACAGCCTTATTACTGATATGGAGAAAGTTGTACTGATCTGGATAGAAGATCAAGCCAGTTACAGCATTCCCTCAAACCAAAGCCTAATTCACATCAAGGCCCTAACTTGTTTCCATTCTATGAAGGCTGAGAGGTGAGGAATCTGCAGAAGAAAAGGTTGCAGCTAGCAGAGGGTGGTTCATTATTTAAGGAAATAAACTGTCTCAATAACATGAAAGTAAAGATGAAGCAGCCAATACTGAAGCAGAAGCTGTAGCAAGTCATCCAGAAATCTAACTAAGATAATTAATGAAGGTGGGTGCACTAATCAACAGATTTTCAAAGTAGGTAAAACAGCCTTATAATGAAAGAAAATGCTATCTGGGACTTGTACAGCTAGAGAAAAAAATAAATGCCTGGCTTGAAAGATTCAGAGGACAGGCTGACTCTCTTATTAGGAGCTAATGCAGCTGGTGACTTGAAGTGGAAGCCAGTGCTTATTTACCTTTATGAAAATCCCAGGGCACTTAAGAATGATGCTAAATTGACTCTGCCTGTGCTCTACAAATGGGAAAACAAAGTCTGTATGACAGCATATCTGTTTACAACATGGGTGATGAAAAGATCAAACAAATCTTCGTCACAGCTCTGTCTTCACTGTAACAGATGAACATGGGAAAAAATCATTTAACCCCTTTCAGCTTTTTCTGTCTTGATTTTTCAGAAGAAGAAAAAAAAGGTAGAAGGAAAGAGGGTTGAGAATGGAGTTCAAAAAGAAAGCAAGTGTGGGAAGGGAGGGAAGGAGAAAAGAAATAGGGGAAGGGAAGGAAACGATAAAAAATTGAGGTAGGAAGAAAGAAAGAAGAGATAAGGCAAGTGTAGTTGGCTGAATAATGGCCCCCGAAGATATCAAGACCAAATCCCTGAAACCTGTGCATGTTACATTATATGACAAAATTGACATTGCAGTTGTGATTCAATCTAGAATCTTGAGATAGGCAGATTATCCTGGATTACTTGGAGAGACCTAAATGTAATCACATGTGTCTTTATAGAGAGTGGTAGATGGAGATTTTACATACAAAAAAAGAGCATGTTCATGAGACCATGGAGACAGAGATTGGAGTAATGGCCAAGGTATTCCAACATCTACCTAAAGCAGGAAGAAAAAATAAACAGTTTGTTTCTTTGTTTTTCTGGAGCCTTCAGTGAGATCATGACTTTGTGGACACCTTGATTTTGGCCCAAGGAAACAGATATTGGACACCTGGCCTCCAGAACTATGAGAAAATTAATTTTTCTTGGTTTAAGCTATAAACATTGTGTTAATTTGTTACGATGGCCATAGAAAGTTAATACAATAAGCAAGGAACAAAAATGTGTAAATATTATTATTATTATGTATTACTAGTTTGCCAAGGTTGTCATAACAAAATACCATAGACTGGGTAGCTTAAAGAAAAAAAAATATTTTCTCACAGTTGTACAGGGTGGGAAGTCCAAAATTAAGGTTTCAGCTGACCTGGTTTCTTCTGAGGCCTCTCTCCTTGGCTTGTAGATAATTGTCTTCTTTCTGTGTCCTCACATGATGATACCTCTGTGTGTGCTCATTACTGGGTCTCCCTCTCTGTGTCCGAATTTCCTCTTATAAGAATACTGATCAGACTGGTTTAGGGCTCTCTCTAAAATTTAATTTCAACTTAATCACCACTTTAAAGGGCTTATCACCAAATACAGTCACATTCTGATGTACTGGGTGTTAGGGCTTTGAACAGGAATGTTTACAGAACAGAGTTCAGTGCATCACAACAAGCAAAAGTCATATATCATTTTCTGTTTCATTCATTAGCTCCACTGAAATAGAAACAAGATATGTTTATTATCTTCATTCAGCAAGCATTTATTAAGCACCTATTATATGCAAAGTGCCATGCTTTGAGTTGGGAATAATGATAAGTGTGACATCATACTTCTAATTAAAGTTTTCAGAGTATAGTTAGAATAATAGGTAAAATGATCAATACAATAGGATGATGTGCTCTAAGTAAAATTATTGCTTAGAAGGGATAGAAAACAGCTGTGTCTGAGGTTTGAAAGCAGTAGGAAATAAACGTTATAAAGAAAAGAATTATTAAACTGGATCAGCCCATTCCCCTAAAATCAGGAACAAGACAGGGATGCCCCCTGTCACCACTGCTATTCCACATAGTACTGGAAGTTCTAGCTAAAGCAATCAGGGAAGAGAAAGGAATAAAAGGTATCCAAATTGGGAAAGAAGAGGTCAAATTGTCACTATTTGCAGATGACATGATCCATTATATAGAAAATTTCAAACATTTCACCAGGAAGCTATTAGAAACAATAAATGAATAAAGGTGCAGGATGCAAAATCAACACATAAAAATCAACAGCATTCCTATATACAAACAAGGAATCTTCAGAAAAAGAAATGAGAGAGTCAATTTTTTTTGCTATTGCAACAAAAAGAATGAAATACCTGGGAATTAACTTCACAAAGAATATGATGTACTTACACACAAAAAACTATAAGACGCTTTTAAAAGAAATTGAAAAGGACACAAAGAAATGGAATGATATCCCATGCTCAGGGATAGGAAGACTTAAAAATGTTCAATGGCCATATTACCCAAAGCAATTCACAGACTTAATGCAATTCCCATCAAAATCCCACAATCATATTTTCACAAAATAGATTTTGAAAATTATCAGATTTGTATGGAACCACAAAAGACCTCGAATTGTCAAACCAATACTACATAAAAAGAATAAGGCTGGTGGTATCACACTCTCTGATTTCAATTTATACTACAAAGCATCAATAATCAAAACTGCTTGGTATTGGCAGAAAAACAGACACAGAGACCAATGGAACAGAGTTGAAAACACAGAAATAAATCCAGAAATTTATGGACAAATAATTTTTGATGAAGGAGCAAAAAATATGCAATGGGGGAAAAGACAGCCTCTTCAGTAGATAGTGCAATGAAGGCTGGAAAAACACATGCAAAAGAACGAATTTGAGCTGTTAGCTGTCACTGTAAGTTAAAATTATTTCAAAATGGGTTGAAGACCTCCATATAAGACTCAAAACAATAAACTTTATAGAAGAAAACATTGGTACTAAACTTATAGACTAGAGCTCAAGGAAGACTTTATGAACCTGGCCTCAAAGGCAAAGGATGTAAAAGCAAAAATAAATGAATGTGACTATATCAAACTAAAAGGCTGCTTCTGCACAGCAAAAGAAACCATCAACAAAGCAAAAAGACAGCTAACTGAATTGGAAAAAATATTTCCAAACAACACATCTTATAAGGGTCTAATATCTAAAATATATAAAGAACTAGCATGACTCAACAACAAAAAACAAACAACCCAATGAAAAAGTGGGTAGAGGACCTAAACAGACACTCTTCCCATGAAGAAATACGGATGGCCAACAGACTTATGAAAAAATGCTCATCCTCATTAGCTATCAGGGAAATGCAAATCAAAACCACAATGAGATACCACCTCACACCTGTGAGAATGGCTATTACCAACAAGACAAGGAATAACAAGTGCTGGAGAGGATGTGGAGAGAAAGGAACTCTGGCACATTGCTGGTGGGAGTGCAAACTGGTACAACCACTGTGGAAGACAGTGTGGGGGTTCCTCAGAAAATTGGGAATGGAGCTACCATTTGACCCAGCAATCCCCCTTCTGGGGATCTACCCAAAGAACTTAAAAACCTTAGTTCACAAAGACTTATGTACCCAAATGTTTATCTCAGTGCTGTTTAGGGTGGCCAAGACATGGAAACAACCAAGGTGCCCTGAGACAGATGACTGGATAAAGAAGCTGTGGTACATATACACAATGGATGAGGTAATTTCCATTGGCCAAGGGCATTGCTCAAGAGAAGAGAGAAGCTGTGAGCCATTTGCAGACAATCTAGCTGTATCTAGGGGGAAAATGCACTGGCTCAATAAAGAGGATCTGGGCAGGGCATGAATAATGTCTATTATAATTATTCTCATTAGCAATCAAGGAGATAGAAACACAATGGAATATTACTCAGCTATAAGAAAAGATGAAATATTGCCAATTGCAACAAAATGGATGGACCTGGAGATCATCATTCTAAGTGAAATAGGCCAGACAGAAAAAACCAAGAACGAAATAACTTCACTCGTATGTGGAATATAAAACTGAAATAAATAAGTAAGTAAGTAAATAAATAAATAAATAAATCATGGACACAATTAGTAGTTTAATGGTTATTTGGGTCAAGGGAGTAGGGGGTGGAACAAGAGTGAAGGGGCAGGGAAGCCAAATATAAGATGATGGAAAAAGAACTCACAATAGGTGGTGAACATATAATGCAACAAGTAGATGATGCACTGTAGAATTGTACACTTGGAACCAATGTAACTCTTGCTAACTAATGTCACCCCAATAAGTCTAACAATAAAAAAAAATTTTGTATTAAAAAATATACTGGATCAGGAAGAGGATTAAGGTTTCACCCACGGAACAGCTCAGGGCTGGTGATTCTCTGAGAAAGAATACGTGAAAAATATGGAAGAGAGGAATATGTAGAACTTTAAGTAGTTCAACAGAAGCTAGACTCTTAGATTCAAAAAGAGGTACGTAGAAAGAGATAAAGTGAAAGTCTACTCTTAAATGTCCTATTATGCCATCCTAGACATTTAAGATTTTTTGTAGGCAATGATAGACAAGTGAAAATATTGAGCAAGGAAGTGATATGATTAGATTTTTCTCTTAGCAAGATAGTAGGGAGGATGAAGTAGAATAAAGAAGAAATGAAGTGAGACAAGGTAGGTGCAGAAGAAGGTAAAGAGGCCAAGGGAGAAATAATCGTGGCTTCATTACGGCAAAATAAGCATGATTTAGGGAATAGTATGAATGTGAGAGGTGGAAAAAATATAATTCTTAGAATTTAGAACCTGATACATTATAAAATAAGGAGAAGGAGGTGAACAGAATGAATTCAAGCTTCCTTCCATGATAATATGTTTAAATAGAATAAGAAATAATGTTTTAGTTTGGATTTTTGATGGTACCAATCAACTCAGTTTTGGACATGTGGAATTTAAAGCACTTACAGAATGCCAACTAGGAGCCATATCTGTGGTAGAGATTTAGACTTAAAAGTCATCAAAGTATAAGTAGCTATTAATAATTTTATTGTAGAAAAATCACTGAATTTGAAGTTGTGAAGTAAGAGTGAATACAGAGTAGTCCAAGAAATTCTAGGGAAATCAACTCTTCAGATATAAACAATGAAAAATCAAAAGTATATAGAAGCGTTGAAAAAGAAATGAAATAAAATGGTATTTCAAAAAATCAAATTCAGTAACGTTTAAGAAGGGGATGGAATCTGGTATCAAATGCATACTAAGTTCAGGAAACATAACAACTGTGTTCACTGCCCTGAGAATTAGGAGATCGTTGATAATATAAGCAGACACAGCATCAGTGGAGTGATGAGGACAGAAATAATTATAGTAGGAATAGAGAAAATGGGAAAAGGAAAAATTCATTTTTACATCTAGCTTTTAAAGATTTTTGTTATATAACTAATCCATAGCTACAGTACTTTATAAAATATCTATGAACTGCATCACCATTATACACAAAACAAACTCAAAGTTCCTATTTATGCTTCTGTCTATATTTTCCTCTTTAGATGTAACTGTTGCCAGCAAATTGATGTGTAACCTTCTATTTTATTTATTGTACCTTAATGTGAATATATGTATTAAACACATACTTACTTTTAAAGCAAAACACATCTAAAATCCATAAAGAAAAAAATTGACAGATTTACCTTATTAAAGTAGACATTGTTATGAGAAAATAATTAATAACTTTTGAAGATAAAAGTTGGTGAAACAATGTTTTTATGATATTCAACAGACAAGGATGGCTATCTAGAATGCACAAATTAAATGGAAAAGCCAAACAATTCAATAAAAACGTCACAAAAATATAAATTCAAAATTCAAAATATGAAGTATAAATGATAGATTGTCATATGAAATATATTTAACTTCATTGATTATCAGGGAAATTCAAAATCAAATGAATGAAATATTTATCACCTCTAAGATTTACAATAATGTTAGAAAGCTTGTTATCATCAATTATTGGTGAAGCTGTGAGGAAAAGGGCACTCTCACATAATGTGGCAGTGTAACTGGAAATTTTTTAAAAGACAATTTATGCAGTAACTATCAAAGTGATAAACACACATACATTTTGTCCCAGTGATAATCCTTCTTAAAAAACACAAGTACAAGGGATGTCCAGAAAATATCCAGCCATAAATGCCTCTATTTTTCATACTACATGGCTGGATACTTTCTGGACTGCCTTCGTATACAAAGATATAAGTACTAGTATGCTCACTGTTGCATTATTTGTAATGACAAACAAGTAAAAGAAAAGTGAATCTATATGTTTTTCAAAAATGGAGTAGTTACACACACATGCATGCACATGCACACACAGACACATACATCCCACTACTGATTCCACTGACATTGAAATGATATAAGAGAATGCTATTAATAACTCTGTGCCCATAAATTCAATAACAGATGAAGCAGACCAATTCCCTGAGAGTCACAACGTACCAAAAGTCACTCAAGGAGAAATAGGTAACCTGAACAGTCCTACATCTATTAAAGAAATTGAATATGTAGTTAAAACTCTATAAAAATAAAACTGCAGTCTGTATGTTGCACTGTAGAATCATTACCAAAGTTTAAGGAAGAAATAAGACTATTTCTATACAACCTTTTCCAGAAAACAAGAGGAGAGAACACCTCCAAACTCATTTTATAAGGTTGTCAGTACCTTAATGCCCAAATCAAACAAAGGCATTAAAATAAAATGCAACTACAAACTAGTATCTCTATTTTACATAGATGTAAAAATCCATAAGTAAATATCATCATATCAAATCCAGCAACATATAAAGATGAAAACACATCACAAACAAGTGGAGTTCATCACATAAATTCAAGGTCAACTCAACTAACAAAAATAAATATAGTTCATTATATTAACACACTAAATTAAAAAATATTATATTAAGAGATTAAGAAAATTATTTGACAAAATTCCACACTCATCCATGATAAGAAATGCTGAATAAATAATAATAGAAAGGAATTTCCTTAGCCTAAATGAAGGTATTTACAGAGAAAAAAAAAATCTACCCTTAACATTACACAGAAGTTATGAGACTTGAGTACCTTCACTTTAACATGAAAAATAAGTGAAGGTTGCCTTTTCTGACAACTGCAGTTCAATATTTATTAGAAGTACAGTCTAGAATAGTAAGGCAAGGAAAAGAAATGCAAGATACACAGATTGAGAAGGAAGGAAAAATGCATTCTTAATTCTCAAATAACTTGATTGTTTATGTAAAAATATCCCAAAGACCCTACTACAAAACTCCTAGAACGAATAAATGACTTTAGCAAGGTCACATGATATAGGGTCAACAGACAAGAGTAAATTGAGTTTCTACATATCAGCAAAGAATAATTGGAATTTGAAATTAAAAATAATAATGTCATTTACAATTTCACCCTCAAAATGAAGTACTTGGGTACAAATCTAACAAAATATGTGCAGGATCTATATGTGAAAAACTACAAAGCACTGATGAAAGAAATCCAAAATTTAACTAAAAAAGAATATATATATATATATATATATATATGTATATATATGTATATATATATATATATATATATATATATATATATATGTATGTATGTATGTATATATGTATGTATACACACACACACACACACACACACACACACACCTGACTCTTTGGATGAATGAATGGGATGATAATTAAACAGGAGGAAGACAAATCTTCCTTACAGAATAATTCCAAATAATTTATGTAAATACTTAGTAGAAAGTGCACCTAAATTCATTCCCCTTGAATGTGGGGTAGACTTGGTGATTTGTTTCCAAAGAAAAGGATATGGGTGGAAGGTAGAGCAACTTTACAGTGAAGAAACCTGACAAATACTTATTTGGGTCAGGATCAAGTTTAAAATTGCCAGTGATAAGTCATGTGAATAGCACATGCACACATGCACACACACACACACACACACACACACACACGTGTGTGTGTATAATATATATATATATAGTCATTAAAATGACATTTTACCTCTTTGGTATTCTTTACAAAAACCCATAACCCAGTCCAATCATGAGATATTATCAGACAAACTCAAATTGAGGAACATTCTATGAGATACTTAACCAATATTCCTCAAAACTGTCAAGCTTATAGAAAACGAGGAAAACCTGAGAAATTGTCACAATCCAGAGGAGACTAAGGGGATATGACAATTAAATGTAATAGATGAGATACTGAAACAGAAAAATAAATTATTTGTGGGAAAGCTAATGAAATCCAAATGAAATATATGATTTAGTTATTAGTAATGTATCAATGCTGGTTTCTTAGTTTTGACAAATATATTATGGTTTACAAGATGTTAACAATAGTTTGGAGAAAGTAAGTGGTGGGGTATACAAAAACACTCTGTAATAAATCTAAACGTATTCCAAAGTAATTTTTTATTTAAAAATTCTAACTTCTAAACTTAAAAATAGTCCCTAAAATTTCTGAGCACACACACATACACCATATACACATAATATACACACAGAGATCCTCAGATTGCTGGACCTTAGGAGGCTGCCTTAATAATTATTCTGACAGGGCATTACTCCCAATGGTGCTTAACTGCTTCACCTGGAAAATACAGGCCATAGAGGTTACCACGCAGATTTTGGGCCTCTTGTCTTTGTATTCATGGGATTCACCCAAGGAGCCAAGAAGTGATGGTTTGGACTGATACTGAGGCTCACCCTACTGCTGGACCTGTTGTTATACATCTGTTCCCTGTTTTACCTGCAAAATAATCAAACACTTTGCACACCCTTCTTGCCATCTGTGTTGTCTGAGAATTATTGAGAGATTGTGCTTAGAAAGCATTCTCCCTTCTCCAAACAGATATTTATTAATAAGCAAAGTCAGTGATTTTAAACTCTCCACCGAGCAAACATCATAACTCATTTTTTGAGCTTAGAAGACAGTGTGTGTTTCCAGGTGCAGGCTCAGAAATACTTTGGAAAATGGCTTTTATATACATCCTTCCAAGTCCCCAAACAGACAGGTATCCTCACTTCCTATGCACTGCCAGGCTATGTTCCAAAGCTCAGGACAAGGAGACACAGTTTGCAGCCTCCAGAGGAAAGGAGATTCAACCACTGGAGGCACACAATTAGGTGAATAAGCCCTATGACCTAAACCAACGTGGTGATGGACACCTATTAGTTCTTTTTAAATTTTCTTTTTCCATGTCATTTTATCTATCATTTATTTTTTAATTTATAGTTGACAGACAATATTATATTAGTTTTGGATGTACAACATAGTGATTACACATTTACATAATTTATGAAATGATCGTCCAATTAGTCCAGTACCCATCTGATGCCATACATCATTATTACAATGTTATTGACTATCATCTCTATGCTGTACTTTAGTTATTTTTGGTATGTACAGCCATTGAAGGATTGATATTGGTTAAGAGCTGAATAGGTCCCAGAACCTCACTTTCAGATTATAATAAAAGCAGACTTTGGATCAAATTCTAGCATACATCCATTTATTAATTGCATAGTGCCAAGTGTCCATAAAGCAGTTCATGCCACTTAGAAGTGACACCTGATCCTTGTCTTTTTAATAAGTGTCCTCCATGATCCGGAAGCACACACAAGTGTGAAAACCACGGCCTCAAGTGGTGTGTGTGTCAGAGATGCTGCCGGCCGTAGCTGCATCCCATGTGGTTCTCGGGAGCTGCAAGAACCCAGGAAAAAGCTGCTGGGAGGACTCCCAGAGAAGGTACCATCTGAGGCCGATAGGATGAGCATTACACCTGCTCCTCAGCTTTGTCTATTTTATAAAGCTTAAACATTACCTGAGGAGATTATTTCTAAATACGGGGGTGTGAAACCCAACCCAGGCCTGGTGAGTCTGCATGCTTGGTGTGGGAGAGTCGATGTATTTTCCAAGAGCTCTATGGTTGATTGTAATGCACAGCCGTGTTTGTGAATCACTGCTATTCAGCTAGCCAGCAGCACCTTTCCGTTTCTGCAATCCAAATTTAGAGCTTCCAGCAATAGAAAAATACTGTGTTTTTCTGTTCCCAGAGTTGCTATTAATTAACACCGAGTTCTCAGACATGCCACTTAGCATATCAGAACTTCAGTTTTCTCACAAGAAGACATTTAAATATATATTAATGTAGATATCCTAATAAAATGTTATCCCAAGTTCAGTCATTCAATTAGCCCCAAGTCCTTGTTACAAGTGTAGCAGGAGACAGTATTTTCATAATAACCAAGGCTTTTCTTTCTCCCATTTTTTTTTGATAATCTGGAATCCTTCAGCCATTGGGTCATTGGTATTAGTTGAGTCGGAGGAAGGCTAACCCAGCTGAGAAAAAAGAAGTTAAATGAGCTTCTGAGTAGATTTTTTTGTAACTGATACAACCCCCAAGAGTTATGAAAACCTGGAATTCCAGTAAGTTCAGCCTCAAGAGAAGCATACCTAGAGATTATGTTATATGTATTCTACTAAATATGTTGTATATGGATGTGGTAACAGTTTTCTGGCCTGTCTTGATAACGAACCCATGCATTTAGTTTAGGGAAAGAAGAGTAATTGGCAAAGTGATCAAGGAAGTTACATTGTGGATTAAATGTCTCCAACCTGTTTCCTATAGCTTGTTGCATGATAGGAATCTAGGCAGGGTTAGTGGAGTCTAAACATAGAAGTCACAAGATCACTTTGGCACCTCAATTTTGAGTAGTAAGTTGTGATGGTGTATCTTCAATGTGGTAGGTAGAGGAGCATTACACACTTCAGAGGGATATAAAAATGGCTAAAAAGGGAGTTCCCTGATGGTGTAGTGGCTTGGGGCTTTGGCGCTGGCAATGTCGATGCTGTGGCCTGGGTTCGATTCCCGGCCAGGGAGCTGCCCACATACCAAAAAGCAAAAAAAAAAAAAAAAAAAAAAAAAAAAAAAAAAAAAAAAAGGCTAAAAGTATGCTGGAGACTTGGAGGAACCTCAAAATGAAGAAAAAATGAAAACACACATTGATCTGTAATAAACTGGGCACCACAGAACAGAGGTCATGGAGTAGACAATTGAGCCACAGAGGCAACGGAGAGATGTCAACCTATAACACCATTTAAGATTATTGATTTCACCCAAAGACAGATTTTAGTTGGTTCCAGTGTTGAGTTACATATAATAAGTTACATATATCCCCAAGGGCCAACTTATTTATAAATCCCTCTGGAGCACAGATCACCTCCAGGGCAAATAGAAGGAAAGGGAAAACAGGAAAACTTGGATTAGGAGACTGCCACCCTAAAAAAGGTTGCTTCAAACTAAAAATTACTTTCAATTTCAATGATTAAAATTGTCACTATTGAGCTGAAATGAAAGCTCAAGATCTAATTTTAGTTCAGTTACAGAGGCAAAAAGATAGGGACATGTTTTGTCCTTTTGTGGTTCATGACTATACTCAATAAATATTTCTCTACCTATGCCAATTTTTTTCTGATTAAAGTAAATTATTTGCTTATTATTAGATATCTGTACCCTCAGTTATATATATTAATTAAGTTTCTGTCCAGAATTTTGTACCCCAAAACATTGACTATTTTATGCAAAACAGCTCATACAACATAATTGAATTTTTTCTTTGTAATTTCTCTTTTGGTTTCTCATATGATTTAAAGTGTAAGTGTATAAAACAATAATTATACATCTATGTTTTAATGTGCATACAATGTATAAAGATGTAATTTGTGTCAAATATAACATAAAAGTGGAAGGATCTGTGTAGGGGCAGAGTTTGTGTATGCTATTGATGCTAACTAATTTGTATTACGTCAAACTATATGGCTGTAAATTTATTATGTTAGTTTCGATTCCCATGGTAACCCCTAAGAAAATATTTTGGAAATTAGAGAAAAACCAAAGTTGCATACTTCAAAAATTAAATAAAACACGAAGAAGGCAGAAATGAAAGAAATGAGGGGGGAAATAGAATAATAAATCCAGAAAAAAAAACCAAATGGCAAAAAAAAATCCATCAGTAAATACTTTACATGGAAAGTGGGTTAAACTCAGCGATAAACAGAGATTTGGACAATGGATTAAATATATTTTTTTCAATAGATTTTTTTGAAAATGATACCAAGATAATCTGTCTTAGTCTGCTAGAGATGCCATAACAAAATATCACAGAATGGGTGGCTTGAAAAACAGAATTTGTTACTTATAGTTCTCGAGGCTGGAATTTTAAGATGAAGGTGTCAGCAGGGTTGCTTTCTCCTGAGGCCATTCTCCTTGGCTTGCAAATGGCTGTCTTCTTGCTGTGTCCTCACAGGGCCTTTACTCTGCACATATCCCTGGTGTCTCCTCCACCTCTTAAAGGACAGCAAACATATAGGACTAGTGCCTCACAATTATCACTTTATTTAAATTTACTTATTTCTCTTTAAAGGCCTATCTGCGGATATAACACTCTAGTGGGAATTAAGTCTTTATTATATGAATTGTGAGGGAATAACAATTCAATCTTTAACACGTGAAAGGTATAAAGATTATTCTCTTCAACAAATGCTGCTGAGATACTGAACATCAGCAAACAAAAGTGAAATTAAACCCTTCCTTCATCCCATGTACAAAATTAACTCAAAATAAACAAAAGATGTAAATGCAAAAGGTAAAACTATAAAATAATTACAAACAAGTATACAAGTAAATTTTATGACCTTAGAGTTGCTGATGGATTCTTACATAAAACACCAAAAATATGACCAACAAAATAAAAAAAAAGGTAAATTGAATGTCATCAAAATGAAAAGTTTACATTGTCAAGAAAGTGAAAAGATAGCCTACAGTATGGAAGAGAGTGTTTTTAAACTATCTATCTGATGAGTCTAGTATTCAGACTATATAACTTATTATACATCAAGTTGACAATGCACTGTAGAATTGTATGCCTGAAACCTATGTAATCCTTGCTAACAGATGTCACCCCAATAAGTCTAACAATAAAAATGAATTAAAAAAAAAAGAATTCTTATAACTCAACAACAAAAAATTAAACCACCTAATTAAAAAACGGTAAAAGACTTGAATACACATTTCTTCAAAGATATAAATATGGACAACAAGCATATCAAATGATTTTGAAAATTATTAGTCACTAAGGAAATGCAAATCAAACAACAGTGAGGTGCCACTTCACACTTTACCAAGATAGCTAAAATTAACAAAACAGAAAATAACAAGTGCTGGCTTGTATGTGGAGAGATTAAAACATTGCTAGTGAGAAAGTAAAATGGTTCATTTTACTGGAAAACAGTTCTTCAAAAAGTTACATATAGAATTGCCATATATCTGACAATTCCACTGCTTAGTGTACTTATACCCAAGAAAACTGAAAGCAAGAACTCAAATAAATACATGTAGCAGCACTATTCACAATTACCAAATGTGGCAACATCTCAAAAGCACATCAACAGATGAATGAATTAACATATTTATATACAATGGAATATTATTTATCCATTGGAAGAAATGAAGTACTGATATATGCTACAATGCAGATGAGCCTGAAAAACATTATGCTAAATGATAAAAGCCAGACTCAAAAGCTCACATATTGTATGATTCTATTTATATGAAAAATTCAGAATAGTTATATACATAGAGACAGATAGTACATCGGTGGTTGCTAGGGGCTGGTGAGAGAGGGGAATGGTAAGCAACTGCTGAATGGCTACAGTTTTCTTTTGAAATGATTAAAATATTTTGGAAGTAGATGGAGATGATGGTTGCACAAAATTGTGAATATATTAAATATCAATTGTTCACTTTCAAATGATTACTTTTATATAATATAAGCCTCATCATAATAAAGATGAAAAAATCTTTGGAATCTCAGACCAGCCCCTACTTAGGGCACTACAATTAGCACAATTATAACATTTGGTTACCAGTTAAAGTATCAAATTTTACTCTCCATTTTCCAATTTGAAGAGCAAAGGACACATACATTTGGGAATTTATGGGAAAATCAACAATTTCTGGATTTTTCTCAGTATTTAGGAAGGAAATTCTAGATTTTCATCTTTGCCATCTGTTTTCCTCTAGGCTACATATACTGTTGTTTGTAAGGTATTTTATATTGTCATATTAGGGTTTGTGTTTGGTCCACAGCCACTTGCTGCTCACTATGGCCTCTGCTGAGATGCCTCTGATTTTCTCATCAATCCCATCTGTTATCTTCTCTTTGACCTGCTCTCCAATGCTAGCTCTACAAGAGATATGTGTCATCCTCTTGTCCAAAATGCTGATTCCCTTCAAATCCACTGAGCTTTCCTCAAACTACCTCCTTCTAAGGACACTAAGAATCTCTGTATGTTCAAAATCTGCTTCATTCTCAGACAGCCAACTACATTGCAAGAAATTTTGGAATGAAAACAACTCAAGATAGGCAGAATTTCTTTACAATTACACTTTCCCTGTGACCATTTCCTCTGTGAGGCTACAGATGTTGGCATTGTGGGAGAGGAAGGAACATTCCATTACCCTTCAAGGTTCTTTTGGCTGCTCTAGTAATTAAATAGACATGAGACAGATTAATAAGAGAGAATGACCAAGTGTAATTACATATGTACATATGGGAACCCCATATATAGGAGAAGGAAAGACAGAGAGGGAAAACTAGGTATGTATGACATTCTGAGCTAAAGATGAAGATAAGGCATGTTGTGGATTCAGAGGGGAGGAAGGTCATTCAAGGACGATTAGAAGTGTAGATGTTCAGTAATTAGAAGTTTGTTCTTCACTATAGATAGGCCAAAAAAGAAAAGGTTTCTGATCATCTCTTATTATGGACAAGGTTCCTAATTCAAATTTTTCTAGGTATTGAAGGGAGAGAAGTTTCTCTTGAGGCTGCAGGGTCTTGGTTCCCTTTAACTCATAACAATTCTCATAGCACAGAGGTTATCTTGGGTTGACTCATTCTGAACCCATAATCTTAAATGCTATATTTGTTTAATTTTGATTTCTGGTTAAGGTGGGATAAATTATTAAGATAAACTCTCCCAGTAAAATATCTCAAAGGATTGGATAAAATTTATAAAACATCACTTTAAAAAATCCATGAACTGGTAACATGATGCAAAAATTTTAAGCCAAGTTTGTACTACAAGGTGAAAACCGAGAGAACTTCACAGAAGAAAGAAAAATTAGTCTTACCACACTGCCCCCTCAATGCTGAGCGGGTTTGAACTTCCTTTACTTTGGCAATTAGATTCTCTGATTTTAGCAGGTTATGAGGGAAAGAGGGAAACAATGATACAGAAGTCGAGACTCAAGAACAGCCCAAGGAGGGGAAGTTTGTGATCCAAAAGTGCTGCATTAAAGAAAATCAGAACTCAACTTATTCCCAGAAGATGGAGGAAAGTTATCTCAGTAGAGTGAGTAGAGTATGAGAAAAAAAAAGAGAGAGAGAAAACAGTCAATTACATATGTTCATAAACACCCCTACTGTAGATTTGCTAAGGCAAAAAGCATTACAAGAGATAGAGTTAGTTCATAAAGATAAATTATGACTTTCATCAGGAATATAAAATCATAGCAAGCTTCAATGCATGTGCATGCATACACACACACACACACACACACACACGCACGCACACACACACACACATACAGACAAAATATGCAAAATTACAGTAAGAAGTGGATAAACCCCACAGTCATTGTGGGAGCTTTTTACATACTCCTCTTTTGTAACCACTACACAAAAAATCAATTGAGAAATAGAAGATTGGGACACCATTAACAAATACGGCCTAATGGTTATGGATTTGTGTATAAATCCCACCCAACAACAGCACAGTACACATTATTTTCATTAACACGTAAAATATTTGTCAATATTGACCATAAGGTTGATTACTTAGTTGTAGTAATGAAGGGGAGCAGAGTGTGCCAACCCCAAATATGCCTCTTTGGGATGTCAGAGAAGTGAGTCTCATCTGACTCTGAGGGAGAAGTCTTTTCCTTTGTAGTAAGCCATTCGCTGAGCACGAGTTTGGAAGGGATGGACCTCTGTAACCATTGCAGTTTTCCAGGAACACAGGCTTCAGATAAAATTCCACATTGTCAAAACCTAAACCAAAATGAAAAAAACATAAAGAGTGCAGGAATTTCTTTCTTCTGCTTCTCCCCGCTGAGCTACTCAAAGGCTGTTTGTCAGGGAAGTAGGTTGACCTACGAGTGCAATCAAGAGGAGACGCGAACCTCAGCAGCTTGAACTAGCATCACTTCCAGTTTTCTGAGACTGTGGCTGCCTTTGTAATATGAGAGAAGATCCCATGCTGCAAATTTAAGTTCGTTGAGAAGTGTCTAGTAAAAAACGAGAGAAGGTGATGGGTAATGAATCCTGGGGATACCCATGGTAGAGGATGGAAGAGAGCAAATTTGGAGTCTTGGAGCGTAAGAGTCAGAGAGTACACAGGTGTGCTACACAGAGACCAGGTGTGTGTGACAACTTGTGGTCAGTCACAGTGAGGGCATGCACTGAGTGTTTACTGTGTGCCTAGCATCTGCAGGGCGTTTCACACATGTTTTTGCTTATGAGTCCCTCAAGGATCCTATCTTTAAAGTATTATTTTACAGATGGGTTGACTGAGGGCCAAAGAAGTTATGTAACTTGTGGGAATTGAAGCAGCTGGTGTTGAAACCATTATGATTCAGACTATGGTTGCAACAGCAAAGCAAAAGGTAAATTCATAAATTAGCTTTCAGCTTAACCTTCGAAAAGTAAGGTGATAATTTGATGTGTTCTGAATATTATATTTTGCTCAACAATGAGTATTATGCTTTTCCATAAATATGTTAGAACTTACAAAGTTTCTTCATAAAGCAACATTTAAGCAACAGTAAAATGGAAATCAGCCTCTATAACTAGTGGTCAAAGCTTAATGTTTTCAGTAATTTAGTTTTCACTAGCTGAAGTATGACCTGAAGTTATGCTGTATGTTTTTCTCTATTGTGTTTCCTCTTTAATTATAGTTTACAAGTGTGACAGTTGTTGGGGAAGAAAAGAAACATCTTTGTCTATGCTCCTAATTTTGTCTTGCTGGTCTAGTAATTAAATTGACACAAGACAGATTAATAGGAGTAAAAAAAACAATTTTAATTCATACATACATTTGGAAATCTTATAGATGTGGAATCTCAGAAGTGACCAAAGGAGGCATCTTTTATATTTTTTTAGACAAAGAAACAATAAATTTATGAGTAATGACAGGACAAAGCAACTTAGGTTTGGGTTCTGGATTAGTGAAGAATCTAAGCAGAGTTTGTTCAGATAGTCTGCTCGGCCCTGAATTCTCTTTCTCTGGAAATTAAGGGTGTCTCTTTACCTGCTGGTTCAGGGAGGGTACCTTTTATATGGGAGATTTATTTCTGGCTTTTCAGGGAAACAGAAAGGGGTTAGAGTGTCTTTTTTGTACCAGCTGTTTTTCAAGTAAATTTAGTTCAAAATAATCAATATGCCAAAGTGGCATGTTTGGAGGCAGCCTACCCTGAACCCCACTATAATTAATCCCTGGCAGTTTTTAGTAGTGAGGATGAGAGAAAATAGCAAGTTCACCATTGAATTTCTCTTTATCTTTCTGCATTTAAGGCTAACCTGATGTCCTCTGTCTTGATGCCATTAGCTAAGATGATCTTCATACTCAAAGGGAAAAGCAATACCAGGTTCATGAGTCAAACTTCAGGATTTTATATTTACTTTTACTCACTGTAGGATGTAATTGAGGTAAATTATCACAAAAGCCAGTGTTTGGCTCTCATTTCTTTGACAGAAACAGACCTGGGGAATATTGGGGAAGACCTTGTTCAGAGATGCAGAAAGACTAGGAGGCACAAGGACTTGGGGAAAACACTCAGTAGGTGGTCAGAATCAGCTATTACTTGGGTTTCTGGTCAGGACACCAATACATAGTAAACAAAATAGCAGGAGTAGATATGCCCCCCCTAAATTAATATTTGTAGGCAATTATTATGGAAAGATAGGGACAAAGATTAAGACAGAAGTCTAGGTACCAGGGGGACACTTAACTCAAGTCATAGCCCTGGTATGTTAATCTTCATTTTCTTCTAACTGATGGCAAAATTAATCAGTTTCATTATTTTATCACTCTTAGGGCAGTTGATAGAAAAGAGCATAAGTAATGAAAGTACTAATCTTGCTAGCCATAGTCAACATTGGTTTGTATTTACCATTCATTGTAGAAGACTCTCTGTGTTTTGTTTAGAGATGAATATGTTAAGGGTGACAAATTTATTCTTGCACAAAATTTTGAAAGGAGAATTTGAAACTAAAAAGGCTTTCTGACAGGCCAGTAAATCAATTCTGCATTATAGTAGATATGTTACTACTTTTAGGAAGGACGAACATTGACATTGAGCTAAGCTTCAGAAGGCTAGTGTGTGCTTTACAATATTAGTGAGTAAATTCAATTCCCTGTAATAAACACTTTAACAGATAACATTTTCCATAAAAAAGCATGTACAAGCCCATAGTAATTGTAGTCTTGCAGTTAAGGATTTCCAGGCCTGACAATTAAGTTTGCAAAACTCATCCTAGAAAAAGTGTTATGTATCTCATTATTGAATATTGCTATGATCACCTTCAAAGTATTCCCCTTAGGAAGTTATGCACTGACACCAGTACTAATGTCCAGCCTTCAAAGCAATTTTGGAACTCTTTTTCTGGAATCGCCATCAGAAATATCATTGTATGACTGATGTCTTGAAGTCATCAAAATGTCTTCCTTTCAATATTTCTTTTATCTTCAGGTAAAGAAAAAGTCATTGGGGGCCAGATCAGATGAGTAGGGAGGGTGTTCCAATACAGTTATTTGTTTACTGCCTAAAAACTCCCTCACAGACGGTGCCATGTGAACTGGTGCATCTTTGTGATGTAAGAGCCATGAGTAGTTGGTGAAAAGTTCAGGTTGTTTTCATCTAACTTTTTCATGCAGCCTTTTCAGCACTTCCAAATAGATTTGGTTGACTCTACAATTGGTATAAATTCATAATGAACAATCCCTATGATATCAAAAAAAGGTTAGCAACGTGGTTTTGACTCTTGATTTGGACCGATGGAAGTTTTTGATTATGGAAAATTGGCTGACTTCCATTGTGCAATTTGATGCTCTGTTTCAAGGTCATATTGGTACACCCATGTTTCATCACCAGTGATAACACTGCCCAAAACATGGCCTTGCCTCTCTAAAAGATTTTGGCAAGCTTCGACTCTCTTTTGCTTTTGTTCATCACTGAGCTCCTTCAGGACCATTTTTTTTTGTTTTGTTTTTTGGTATATGTGTAGCTCCCTGGCTGGGAATCAAACCCAGGCCACAGTACTGACAGCGCCAGCGCCAAAGCCTTAAGCCACTACACCATCAGGGAACTCCCCCAGGACCATTTTTGCACACACCTTTCTCATGCCAAAATTTTCAGTTAAGATTTTCCTGTTTCTCTATTGATGTTTACTTGTTCTGCTATGTTTCTCAAGAGTCAGCCAATGGTTTTGACATACAATTCAACACATTTTTGCAATGTTTTCATCAGTTCTCCTCATTATTGGTTGCCTTAACCTCTCTTCATCAGTAACGTTTCCTTTTCCTTCTCTTCCCTCAGAAAAACACTTAATCCATTTGTACACTGCTGTTTTCTTCATGGCATTATCCCCATAAACTTGGACTAATATGTTCCTGATTTACACTTCCACTCTTGCCATGTTTAACAAGAAATTTACTGTTTGTACATTGCTTTAATTCAAGCCCTGGTATTTTTGTGACAGCACACAAAAACATGTAACAATAGTAATGAATGCCACTCAGCAAGACACCACCACATATCGACATGAACACAGCTGTGAGACACAGGTACACGAAGCTTATGACACCTTACCTAGTCGTTTGTACAGTGCAGCCAATGTAACCTCATGGTGGCATTTTCATGAACTTAATTGTCAGACCTTGTACATTGCACTGAAGATAAAAATAAAACTCTGAGACTACAAACAGAATGTTATAGAAGAATTTTTTCATTTGCAACAAACTTGTTCCAAAATAAATTTTAAGATGACTGGATAAAGAATATGTGTAGATTTAGTTAAATCAGTACATATTTAAAGCTCTTTATACCTTGTTCCTTTATAGTAATTGATCCATAAATATTTTCAAACCTTCTCTATTATCTTTTCAGTAAGGATTAATGAAGTACTCTGTATCCTGGATACTCAAAAGCACTTGTATCAAAAACAATTATTTCCCCCTAAAGTTTTCTCATTACATACTATTAAAACATTTGGGCTATGGTTTTATTTTAACCACAGTGTATTGCAGTGTTTGATAAACTTAAGTATTAACCATTGAACATTATAATCTAGGTACTGTGCTTAGGTATTTTACAAGTATTATCATATTTTACCTTTCCTAAAATTTATGAGATAGGTATTCTTATTTCTCTTTTATAGATAAAGACCCTGAGGATTAAGAAGGTATTGTTGAGCTAACATGTGCCAAAGCATGAATTGAAACTCAGACACCTTACCTTCAAAGTTGTCCCTTTGAGATGGATGTAGGGGAGAGTGGTCCAAGACAACATGAAGTCCAATAGATACTGTAGCCCAGTTTGTGAAAGTGTATTCATTGCACAGTTCTTCCCACGGAGTATGGTTTCAGTAGATAACTTGTTGAGTAATGTACCAATGTCAGCTATGTGCATTGGGCCAAATTCAACTCTCACAGAATGTCTGATTTTATGGGTGAAATTGTTCCTGGTGCTTTTGTGAATTGGCTTACAAACTGTAGGAAACCGATGGCATTATATTTTTGAGTAGTCTGCTTTTGTTTTTGCAGGGATATATCTAGGCTAATGTTCACAGCAAAAATCCTGGAAAAAAAAACTCCTACCACAAAATGACTCATTTGGATTAGAGACAATTTATAAGCATCTTTTAATGATACTGCTCTTTCCAGGACAGTAATGAGATTCTTTTATTTTATAATGATTGTGTTGCTGACAAACTTTCCAGTATAATTTCTGTGCATTATACCCTATTGAATTTTAATATAATTTCAGAGTAATGTTTGTGCTGAGATGTAATAATATTCCATTTAAGAGCAAAACTCATTTATTTAAGAAAAAATATGACAATTTGTGTATATTTGAATTGTACTCTAATTTAAAATATATTCATGTCTTTAGAAGTTGATAGCTTGAAGTCTATGCAGAAAACAAGTTCTACCAATTCAAAAAACAAGAGTACCACGTGATTTTTGAGGGCCCTTCCGAATGTCTGTTTTATGATTATATTTAAAGAAAAGGGAGTTATATAGGGGTACTGACAATAGATCTGGATAAGAATTTTGTGAAGTTGGGAGTCAGTAAATTGATATTCTAATTCCAGGATTTTTTCAATGACTTAGGAACCTAGAGGAACTTATAGCATTATTTACCTCACTTTTCTATATTCAATATTAAGACACTGAAGTAAAGCATTTCTAAGAAGACATTCTGCTGTAAAATTCTACAACTTTAAAACATTTGAATCTCTTGCATTCAGATGGTTTTGGATCACTTTACTCCTGAGTTTATGATTTTCAACTTTTATGTCAATAATAAAAAGGAAATATAGCAATAAATAACACTTTTTTTCAGATTTTTATATATCTACACACCTGTTCTGTGAATAGAGTTCAAGTCGGCATATATAGATATATAAAAAGCAGGCAACCAGTAGTACATAAAAATGCATTTATGCAAAAAAATTGACTCATAATGCATGCAAGCTGGGAGGTATGTAAAATATTGAGGAGTAGACACCAATAGTCTGGGAAAGAAAGTGTCTAATATAAACATGAAGAATACTTCTTTCTTGCTCATAAAAGAAAATAACCACATATGGCTGAGGGTCTTCATCAGTACTATTGGAGATGTAACAAAACATCTGAATGTCTCAAATAATATCCAACACAAGCCATTTGATATTACAAGAGATAAAGCAGTTTTAGATGACTGAGAAATTGTACAAATCAGAGTACACACACTTGCGAATGGCAATTTTCAGAACACTTCCCCCACATCTTGCTATCATGACCACTGGAATTTTCAGCATCTCCTTTGTTCACCTTGAGGGCAATCCAGGTGACCCTGATGTTGACAGCACCAGAGGAACAATATTATGAGATGTTCAATAGCATTTTCTTGTCCTTTCAGACTAAGTATGGTGTCCTTTGAATGTGGTCTCAATATGAACTTCTATGTATCAGTTCACTCCATCAGGCACTAAATAGGAGTATACTCTGGCTACAGAAACATATAACTAAAATAAGATTTCACAAAAGTACTCACTTAATCAACTAAATTGTTTTGATTAGATGAACCAAATTTCTCTCCACCTGCTTCTGAATGAATTACCCTGTCTCCCCATACTGTCTGGTTTGGCAAATTCCTCTTTGTTATCCCATGTATGATCAAATGTTACTCCTTACAGTAGGCCTTCCAAATTCTCTCAGTTAGAAGCAATTGCCTTCTTTCCTGTCATATCATAGCATGATGGACATAGTTCCTTTATAGCACTCACCTCCTGCATTATGGTTAGTCTTTTATTTAGGTGCCTCTCACTGCTCAGAGTTTGATCAAGTAGTGGGCCATCCAAGTACATTCCCAGAGAGTGTTAAGGTATGAAAGTATAATAAAACACCATTGTAATAAATTGCAATTGGATTTCTAGTTAATTTGGGCTTGCCCAAAAGTACTTGCACAAATGAAATGATAAAAGGAAGAAATGAAAGAAAGAAAAAGGATGGTGGGAGAAAAGAGGGAGGGTGGGAGGGAAGGAGGGAAGGAAGGAAGGAAAGAAGAGAAAGAGGAAACCTTTGTTAGTTTGTAATTCTTATATTTAGTGTCATTCACATGTGACTTCATGGCATTAACTACATGGCATCTTACCATCCCTGATACTGGTCATCTAGTAGGTGAGTGCAGTCAACAGCTACAACTACTGAAATTCTGAAATCAAGTAATGCAAAAAAAAAAAAAAGTTTTTTTCTTCTTTTTTTTTTTGAGAAATGAGTGCTTTATTTTCTTACCTTATTTAAAATATTGTGATGTGTTTTTAAGGTATCTGGGAAGCTCAAAAAATAGAACTGAAAAAACAGAAATGAAAATGGAGTATTGGAGATCAGAAAGCCCATGTAAAACTCAGAACTATATTGTCAAATGAAAATCAGAGAAAAAATGGTTTAAGCATACTTGACCAAGACTTTGCAACTATATCCAGGTGAGATAATTTTATCCTTAATTAAAATAACTAATGCTATCCCATTTGTCAAGAATAAAAGATAATTCAAAATAAATAAAAAATATGTGTGAAATATTAAATCTCATTTTAAATATAAAGATATTAGATCAAGAGCTTGTAGTAAAAAAAATTGGCATTACCCATTTCTAATAAAATACTGATAATATTTGAAGTCTACAGAGTGCCCATTTTTCACAATCCTGTTTTGTTCTCACTAGAGTGGAACCTACTTTATTTCTTTTTGTCTTCAGGACCCAGAAAAGGTAAATGTTCAATAAATGCTTTTTGAGTGAATGAGTTACCCTTGTCTTAAATTTTCTCATTTCAAAGACTAGGCCAAGACTCATTACTTCATTGTTATTGATATTGTCTTTATCATCAAATTCAAATTAATTAGATTGAATCTTTTGTAGATAAATGATTGTGGTGGCTGACATAGTGAAATTTGAAGAGCATTGTGAAAGCTCTTTCCACCAAAAATAATTTCTTGATTCTATATTGTACAATTTAAAAGGTGATATCTCCTTCAAAATTGCTTTGTATAGGTCTTGAAATACTTTCGGTCCTATAAGACTGGTGACTTATTATTTTGATGGGCACTCATTTGCAGAAAACTTCAATATTCCATAGATTCAGTGGAGCATGGGATTGGTATAGGATAAATGCTATTGTGATAACAGATCAGAAAAAGTAAAAGAAGAGTATAATTTTGCAATTTATATATTTAGGATAAGTAAAACACTTTATGAAGCAGCAAGTATTGATTTATATAAAAATAATCCTGTCATTGATTTCCCCCATAAAGTTAGACCTTTCTATTTCATTGTTACATGGATCATGGGGGGCAATCCACTTACTGGTTTGAATGGACCAGTAAGTGGATTCTGCAATGAGTTTGTGTTAACTTTCACATTTTCTGGCTTCATGATATACTCTAGACATATTAAAACTGGGTCATGAAGCATTTTATCAGTGTTTCCTCTATAATATGTGTGTTTCTAATGGCAAAGCTGATAATGAGAGTTTTGGGAGGCAATCTGATAACTTTTTTAACTAATGATGACCTCTCAGGTTTCATTCATTTCTTACTGTATTACATCAGTCTTTGATGTGAATTTTGACATGCACACCAAACTACCCTGCCTTAACATTCCTGAGTTGGGTTGTTCCCTTTCTGCAAATTCCCAGATGTTGCCTTTGTTGCCAGCTATTGCTGATGTTAATGCTGAAATTCACATCCACCATAATCGTTGGTGATATCTGCAAGATTTGTTTCAACAATGGATGGCAATGCCGATATTCAGTGGGAAAAAATGGGGTACCTATCAGAAGAAGAAGGGGATTGTTCTCACCCAGAAGACAAACATTCATGTTAACACCTTCCAATAGAATAATTAGTGCTGTGTATTATCAGTTTATGTAGAGGTAGCACTTGGTTTCATCATATAAAATTTTAATATTGGAAATTGGCTTACAATTATAGCTTCTTGGCTTCACAGCAGCATTTCAGAACAGAAATGTGACTATGAGGATTCTTTCAAAGTAAAAATATTCAACAAATTGTTCTGGCCTCTTAGGTGGCTGGGTGTGATGTCAGGAATCTTAACAGCAAGGAGAATTCCAGACAAAGCCTTCACCATTTTGCATCGAAACTAAGAGCTGCAGTGGAAGCCAAAGCACTAACACATAGATCCAGAAGTCAGGGGACCACTTCTGCCCCAATTATTGTTTCTGATGGTCATCATTAGTGATGTGCTGGGGTCATTGAACTGGCAATGGCATGGTTATGGGGACTGAGTAGCATTTTTGTTGTGCCATTTGTGTGACATTGAATAAGTTACGTACACCTCCTAGTACCTCAAATTTATCATCCATAAAATATGACCTCAAAGTCTGTATTTTTACATGAGTATTATGAAGAATACATAAAATAATTATGCAAACATATTTTGAAAGCAGTAAAGTAGTATAAAAATATGGTCGATTATTACCCACTCACACATTCCTTACCCATTCAACATTTATTGAGCATTTACCATATGCCCTTGGATTTTCTCTTTTATGTCTCAGGTCACTGATAATCTTCCTCCTGCCTTTGCCTTCCCCACCCCCACTACCCCTACCCTATGTCCTAATTATCTCTGACTCATCCTTCAAGGCTGGTTAAATAGTACAATTGCTTTTCCTATTCACTCATGCTTCTTTCCCCAGACAGGTGATAATCCTTTCTTTGCTGCTAATATTCTACCAAGTGAATACCTAGGGTTTTATGTTATCATAGTTAGTTTTTGCCCCCTCTTGTAGTTGTAAAATCTTTATTCTCAAAGACTGCAATGTGTTTATTTTCATATTTTCAGTGCTAAGGAGAGGGTGCTGGGAGACTGGGGATGTTTGATGGAGGAATAGTGGGAAAAGAGGCCTGTAGGCATGGTCCAGTTAATTTCCTTATTTTAGCTTCAATGCATGGATTGTGGGGATTGGCAGGGGAAGTTTAAGCCTGTGCTATGTGTGTTACAGGGTTCATGCCATTCCAGAGAGTCTATTGAATTAGCCACATGTGCCACCAGAGTTTTGATTACAAGAAGGACTTAGGCAATTTCTTGAAGATAATGTTTTAAAGGAAGCCTCAGTCAAGCAGGCAAGATAAACTTTAATCTATAAGCAAAGGAATAATTTTAATTACAGTGTAGAATAATAGTTCGATGAGTCTGAAGAGCAGCACTTTATAAACCCATGTCTAAACTTGAAAGGAAAAGAATATGAGTATATACTCAAAGAGCTAATTCACTAAAACTTCTTTACGAAATAAAAGCAGAATGCAGTGGGATTTTTGCATTTCTTAACTTGCACCCCTCAAATGCTACCTAACAATAAATAACACAGAAGAGAAGAAAAATGATCCTAAAATTTTTCACAGGATAGATTTGGCACCTCAGGGGCAGTGAGAACCAGCAGAAGTAAGCTGGGATCTAATTAAAGCCACAGTTCCAAGAAGAAAGAGCTGAAGTACCAAGCAGTGAGGGCAGAAATCATGCAGTGGCAGTTTCCACCCCAGCCTTGGTAAGAGCCTCTCCTAGGACAGGTAAGGATAGGATGACAGTTAAGTGGCCAAGGACCCTATTGGGTCTTAAGCACCCACCTGTTGGCTTTCAAACTTCCATTTCCTCTTCCATTTTCCCAGGCACAACTGTTCCCCATTCCAGGTATCACTTCCACCCCCCAATTCTAGTGACTTATTTTATCCTCAAGACTGTCATTGAAGTTCCTTTTAATGTGATTCCTCCTTTTGCAAGAAAGACACTCTCAGCCATCTAAGTGGCTCTCAAAACCCTTTACAAGTCTGTCCTCTTTCTTCTAGACTCAACTTGAGTGAGTCCCTAGTGAAGTTCTGGGAGACACTATAATTGCAGGTAGCGTGTGCTCCTTCTTCTGTGCCAGGAGACTGTAAATAGGTTCTGAGGCCAGAGTGCACAGGTTGCAATGGGAGTCCCACAATTTATCTTCTCTTTGGAAAAATTATTTTCTTTAAATCTCAATTACTTAATCTGTAAAATGATGCCAGTGGCCATACCTACCACACAGTCTATTGTCTTCTGAATTAATGCAGAAAGCAGTTAACAGAGTAAGCACATTTGAAGTGCTCAACGGAAGTTAGCTTTTGTTGTTATCCACTTACGGACCCCATTTTGTGAGTCTGCAATTATCATTCTTGATAGGCTGTGAATGCTCAGAGCGATGGGATGGGCTTCTGTATTTCCTTCATCTTTATGTCCCCATTACTTAGCATGATGTCGGGGTCTAGCTCATAATAGACATGTAATAAATTACTAAGATGTGTGCATGACTGAATAATTAACTGAATAAAGAATGTGTTAGTAACAGAGAGGCCTTTTATATTTGTACAGTAGGGGCTGCCTTCAAGGATGATAAGCAGACAGAGGAAATTATGCCACTAAAGGACAGTTAAAGAAAAACAACACTGAACAGTGATTTCTGAGGTTATATTCTTGGTTCTTTGGGGGATCATTTGACTTCCTGTGATCAATGGAATCTGTGCAGCAAGAATTGGTATCTTATGGTTGTTCTTATTTCATTTCCATTGGTTGTTTACCCTTTAACCTTTTCTTAAACAATATGCTTACTAAAAAGGTAAATAGTGACTCATTTTCTAGAAGAACTGAGAAATATGTACCAGGGCGGTCAGGAAAAAATCCAGCCATAAAAGCTTCTATTTTTCATATTACATGACTAGATACCTTTCAGACAGCCCTCATATATTCCTCAGAGAAAACAGATTTTTTAAAATACACAAGCAATATTTCCTTTTTAAAAGATGTATAGGAATATTCCTTTATTTGGATAAAACAACAAGTATTGGTGCAAACAAACAGTACCTGAACCACCTCACATCTCTTTGTTTTGTTCTGTTCCTCTGGTGCTTTGTGGTCTTCCTTTACATGAGGAGGGAATATCGATATTTCAGTTTGGACAGGGGTAGGGTTTATAAGTACTATCGGAAATACATCTTAAATATTTTAAGAGCCTCTCACCTGGAAAAGGGGAAAAAGAATACTGCTTTTATTTCTTATTTATGGAAATTTACCACACTTTTCTCCTTCAATTCTGTCTTCTGTATCAATTATAGATTATATGGTGTAAAGATTTATATAAAATTCCTGGCAAAGTTACAGAGATTCTTGTTTTTGCTTAAATTCACTTGGGGTGATCAATTTATAATCAGTTAATTGGAACAATTGCTTATTATTGGTAGAATGTTCACTTTGAGCAAGTATCTGAATATGTAAAGAAAAATATTTAGTGTAAGCTTTTTCATACTAATAACCTTAAAAATATCATGGGTGCACTTAGTCACTCCTATGAAGCAATTTGAAATTTTAACTAGTTATTTTTTTCTTTTGGGTTAATACATCTTTAGGACTTGATGTAATTAGTTATGCATAAAAACCTTCCCAATTGAATATTTTTAGGTTATGTAAACTTTCAGTTTAATACAAGAATATTTATATTTGACAATAACTCAAACAAACATCAAAATATTATTTCTTCTAGGAAACTCTGATATTAAAAAAATCTAAAATTCTAGTTGATGCACGTATTTTTTTCTTTCTCTTTTCTTCCAATTCCATGCACTTTAAGCAAAAAGCCTATTTTTTTTTGTCATTTCACACTCTTCTTCTCAGAGAATTTTCATTTAGGAAAAAGTATTTCCTGAATGAGTATGACAATTTTAATATGCAGTGTCGCTTTTTGCTGCATGGTCTCATCTTCTTAGATTCCATTATTTCAAATATAAGCACTATTTTGCTCCTGCTAAAATCCATGTTTTCATTAAATGAGTATATTATATAACACAAGTTTTAAATCATAAGAGTGTCTCTGTACTTCACTTCTCAGATGATATTAATTGGGAATGAGGAACCCATATGTCTAATTGCCCGATAAGAGTAATTTAGCTAATTACCATGTCTATTTCCTAGGGGCAAAAAATAAGAGTCAATTCTTAGATTCACAGTTTTTGTTGAGTTATTTGCATTCTCAGAAGTCTCTGCACTGCCATCTTTTGCTAACGAAGGTCCTCTGAATAGTGATATTGTTTTACTTTTTAAATGTTATTTTTAAGCAACTTCATTAAAGTATAACTGGCATAATATAAACTGCATATATTTACACTGTACAATTTGATAAGTTTTGACATATATCTGTGAAAATATCACTACAATCAAGAGACAGAAGGTACCCATCACCCATATTTTCCTTTGTAATCCCTCCCTCACTTTTGTTCCCTTTTGTAATCTCCCTATCCCACTCTTGTTGCCAGGTAACAATTGATCTGTCAGTATATATTTGCAATTCCAACCATATTATATAAATAAAAATCATACAGTATGCAATTGTTTTTGTCTGACTTCCCTCACTCATCATTATTCTTTTGAGATTCATCCATGTTGTGGCATATATCAATAATCCATTTTATTGTCTAGTAGTATCCCACTGTATAGACATATGGCAATTTGTTTACTCCTTTACCTATTGATGGAGGTGATGGCTATGTTCTGTATCTTGATTGTGGTGGTGATGATTTCACAGGTGTATGAATATTGTCACATTCATCTAATTGTATATATTAAATACATTCAGTTTCTTTAATGTCTATTATACCTCAATAAAGCTTTTAAAAATAGTAGAGGAGAACAGGTGTGGGATATATCAGAAATACCTTTGCATTTTAAAAATATAAGTTTAAAACTATTTTTAAAAATATTCATTTTACTGTTCAATAATCTTCCATTGTATAGAAGTATGATTTATTCCCTCACCTATTGGTGGACACTACAATTGTTTCAATTTGGGGACTAGTATAAATAAAACTGCTATATAAGTAAAACTGCTAGTATAAATAAAAATACTTATAAAGTCATGTACAAGTATTTGTATGTATATATACTTTTATTCCTTTTGGATAAATATCAGAGAATGGAACAGATATGATAGATATCTGTTTAACTTAACCATCAATCTATTTTCCAAAGTGATTCATTTTATACCTCCACCTGTACTACATGAGAGTTATAATTCTTGCACATACTCACCAACATTTGCCATTATTATTTTTTAAATAAATGTTTTAACTTTTCTGATAGCTATCTAATGTTACACTATTGTGGCCTTATTTTATATTTCTGGAATGACTGTTGAAGACGAATATATTTTCCTGTGCTTCTTTCCCCTCTGTATAGCATCTTCAGTCATGTCTGTACAAATCTGTACCAATTTCTTATTAGATTGTTTAATTTATTATCAATTATTTTAAAGAGTTATTTATATATTGTAGACACAAGCCCTTTGTCTTATGTGGGACTTATAAATGTTTTCTTCTACTCCATAGCTTGCCTTTTCATCTCTTAATGGGATATTTCACAGAGCATAAAGTTTTCATTTTGATGAAATCCTATTTGACAGTTTCTTCTATTGTGGATTGTACTTTTGGTGTGATATTTAAGAAATCTTTGCCTAGCCCAATATCACAAAGGTTTTCATGTAGAAGTTTTGTAGTTTTAAGTTTTACATTTAAGTCTGTGATATATTTTGAGTTTTTTGGTGGTACGTATAGCACAAAGTATTGATCAAATTCTATTTTTTTTGGCACATGGTTATTAATTTGTGCCAATACCATGTATTGAGTAGATTTATTTTACTCTACATCATTGCTTTTGTACCTTTATTATAAATTATTTTTCAAAATATGTGTGAGTTGAGTCTCCATTCAATTTCCTTGATCTATTTGTCAAACTTTGTGCCGATTCCACATTATGTTGATTGCTGTAGCTATATATAAGACTTGAATTCAGGTAGTGTGGTCAAAGAACATTCTCTCTATTATATGAATGCTTGCAAATATTTCAATATTTGTTTTAAGGGCCAGAATATTGTCTATATGGGTAAATGTTCACTATGCACTTGAAAACAATGTGTATTCTGCTGTTGAGTGGAGTATTCTATAAATATTAGTGAAGTAAATTTACTGATAGTGTTGATTTCTATATCTCTACTGATGTCGGGTCAAATTTGCTCTATCACTTATTAAAAAGGGGGAGTTGAAATCTCTGACTATCATTTTGGACTATCTAATTCTCCTTGTAGTTCTATCAGTTCTTGCACTATGTATTTGGGGGCTCTGTTATCAGATGCATGAACATGTAAGACTTATGTAATCTTGATAAGTTGACTCCTTTATTATTAAGAAAGGTCTTATTTATCCCTGGATATATTCTTGGCTCTAAATCCTGTCTGGTAATTAATATCACCACTAAAATTTCCTTTTAACTAGTGTTGCTTTCATATTTTCATCTTTCACTTTTATTTCACTTATATGTTTAAAGTTTAAGCACATTTCTGGTAGGCAGAATGTACTTGTGTCTTGCTTTTTTATTCAAACTGACAATTTTGGGTTTTTTATTTAAGTATTTAGACCATATATACTTTTTCAAAATTTTAACATTTTAAACGTAATTATATACACTTCATTCAGTTGTTCCAAATTGTTTAGTATTGCAAAATCAGAGTATAACAGCAAAAACAGGAAATCAAAGTTAGTGAAGTATTTGTGTGTAGTTCTGTGTCATAGTATGACATTCATAGAACTGTGTAACCATCGTCATGCAAAGGTCTTCCTCATGCTACCCCTTTATAATTGTACCTATCATATCAACATCTAGCAACCTTTTCTCTATCTCAATAATTATGCCATTTTGAGAATGTGATAATAAATGGAATCATTCTTAATGAAACCTTTGAGACTGGCTCTTTTTATTCAGAATAATACCTTTGAGATCCATTCAAGTTATGTGTATCAAAAGTCCATTTCTTTTCATCATTAAGTAATATTTCATTAGTTAAGAAACTAATGTGTGGATGGGCTACAGTTTGCTTAACTACTCACCTATTGAGGGATGTTATGGCTATTTTGAGGTTTTGATTATTACAAATAAATCTGCTATGAACAAGATATTCAGGTTTTGGTATAGCCATAAATTTTTATTTATCTGGGATAAATGTCTAAGAGTACAATTGCTGTGTTATATAGGTTGTATGTTTAGATTTCAGAGCCTGGACCAGTGACTAATTTACCTTTCTAGTTTCTTTAATAGAAGAAGGCAAGGGAGGAAGGATTGTAATAGCTTGTGAGTAGCCAGTCAATCCATAATAACTGCAGCTGCACATTTACCTGTTAGAACAACTTCAAAGCACTTTAAGTGAACTGAAACAACTAACTGAACTTGATTATTTTCATAATTGATAGCAGGTTGAGTTGAAAGAACCAAATCAATTAGTTGTTTTGGGAAGGGACTAGTTAGTGACTTGGCACAGTGAAATCTTTAGCGTGTGATATATGATCATAGCCAGGAAACGATTCTTGTAGTATTCTGCTGCCCTTGTGAGGCAGGAATGTGAGAAATTTTTTCTGCCTCAATGCCCCATTTCTGTTAGGAGTTATATGAAAGCAATTTGCCCCAGAAGAAAGTGTATGTTTTTGTTTCTTAACTAATGAAGATGTAGCACTATGTCCCATAATGTCACTCTCTTCAACAAAATAAAGACAATACATTTGAAATTTGAAAGTCATTTAAGACTTTCTGTCCAAGACAGAGTGAGATTTTGTAAAATGAATTTATACTTTCAGAATATGGGTACTTTTGAAAGAAAGGCCTAGATTGAATGTTATTTATTAGTTAAGAGATGAAATAAAAATAATGAATTTAAAGAGCAGTTTTCTGAGGCTCCACAGCTCAGATGATCTCCAAGCTCCTACACCTTATAATATGTCTAGTTTCAAAACAATTTCTCCAGGAAATTTCTAGGTGCATGCTTATTTAGAAAGCTAATTTAGTGTAATGGGGGATACAAAAACAATAAGGCACACTGGAGCTTCCACGAATTTAGAGCCAAGGATACATAAATATGAGTACATAAATCTATGACAAATGTAACTAACTTCTATGATGTAGGTAGAAGCAATATCATCAGCACTGGTGAGCGGGGCCCAAACAGAATGAGCACTGGCTAGTATTTTTAGACTCTTGCATTTCTCATATTCTCAGGGAGGACATGCATCCTCAGATAAGAGCCATTAAAGCACAAAATAGCATGTGTAAAATGAGAAAGAGCAGAAGTTTCTGCCTGGTCACACCTCTGCACCATTCTCAGTCTGATATTATATCAAATGTTTCTCCTCTGTTTATTTCCCTTCAGTCATTTTCTCCTTCAAATTGCCCTGTGATCTCTCTCTCCTTCTCAAATTCATCACTTCTTCTTCTTCCTTTTTTTTTCAATATGTTGGTAAAAATATCATGTTGATGTTGATAATGAGGGGAGTCTATGCACATGGGGGCAGGATTATATTGGAAATCTATGTACTTTCCACTCAATTTGCTGAGAACCTAAAGCTGCTGTATTAAATAAAATCTATTAAACAAAAAATAAAACCTATTGAAATTAGCATAATTTTTTAGGTATAGTGATATTCATGACCTCAACATTTTTATATCATTTAGGTGTGAACATTATATTTTTTTATCTTTAGAACTGTTAATTACTGAAAAGTGTATGTGTATGTGTGTGTGCGTGTGTGTATGTAATTAAGTCTGTTAAAAAGAAGTAGCAAACTGAAAGCAAAGAAAAAAGAAATGAACAAACAAATAACCCATGGACACAATCAATAGTTTAATGTTTATTTGGGGACGAGTGGGTTAGGGAGGGGAGAAAGGGGAGGGGGTGGGAGAGGAGGGGGGAAACTAAATATAAGGTGATGGAAAGAGAAGTCACACTGGGTGGTGAACTTATTATACATCAAGTTGACAATGCACTGTAGAATTGTATGCCTGAAACCTATGTAATCCTTGCTAACAGATGTCACCCCAATATGTCTAACAATAAAAATGAATTTAAAAATAATAAAATAAAATTAAAAAAAAAAAGAAGTAGCAGACCTGAAATGGAGTCATTTGTGCTAAGACCCATGTCAGCAAACCAAGTCTTAGTACCTATCCTAATTGTACTTTCAACTTTCCCCAGAAATGTAATCTTAACCTGTCAATCTGGAATTTTCTTGTCGGCACCAATGAGGTAATCCTCCTAGTAGAAACTGCAGTCCTCCAAAGGAAGGTTACCTTAGCCCTAATCCTTTTTTTTCATTTATGACTTTCCTTTTCCACCTCCCTCTGCCTTTAAAAACCTTTCCCTTTCTACTTGCTAGATGAGATGTTGCCTGATTCATGAATTGTTCAATCATGCTAATTAAATCTTTAAAACTTACTTGGTTGAGTTTTTGTTATTTAACAAGTCCACAAAAATTAAGTTACCATCTGTGTTTGAGACTGATTTAAATATTTTCTCGAATGAAGGCCAAAGTGCAGCAGGGAGAAAGCTTGAAGTACCTTCTAACCTTGCAGCTTCTTCCCTTTCAAGGCATTTTGGCAAAGAATCACCTTGCCCTTACACAATGAGAGTGAATATTGGTATCACTTATCATTGATTAGCAGACTGTTTCTTGAGATCCTGCATATCAATTACATTTTACTGAGAGTATTAGAAAATCAAGGATGAAAAAAAGTCATTCAGATGTCTAGACAGTGAGTTACAGAGGTTACGATCCCTGGGAGAATGTGAATTAAAGATTAGCAAAGAGAATGAGTATAGTATGCGAAGGAAGTCATCAGTTTGCCCTTGAAGAGAGGAGATGTTACAAAAATTACAAAACAAGAACCATAACTGTCTACATTCAATTCTCTCATTTTATTCTGAGAGAATTAGGTCTGTATCTTGGTCAAATCTTTGTCTTGATTTCATCACAAATTTTAAAATAAATTCTAGTGAGTTTTTGTGTGGTGTTTTACCTTGTATCAATGGCTTTCTCTCACACTATCTCATCTGTTTCTCACAATAACTCTGTGAGATAGGTATGAGAAATACTCCTACTTATAGATGAGAAAACAGAATATCAGCAAGGGCCAATTGTTTGTTCGAGTTAACCAGGCCTAGTGTATAGTGAACCAAGATCTCATACTACCCCTGCTCCAAGGACAATGCTCATAAGACCACTCAACTCCTCAGAAACTAGATGGGTAAACAAAATGTCAATAGTTGTCTGACAGGTTTTTGATCTAACCTCTCTTTAAATTTCTTGACTCCCAAGAAACCCAAAAGTGAATGATAGGGTGTTTCTAGTATAACTTAAGAAAATACAACATTAAAGGTAGTCCCTTGTAATAAAGTTAGGAATCAATTTGGAGGGTTGTCTTTCCTGTGATGAGAATTTCAGGGAGAATAGCTACCTCTTTCTTCTTCTACCCACATCCCTCATCCTTCTGTTCTGCACTGATTTTGGTTGTCATTGCCATTCTGGGGAATCAAGGAGGCTGACAGGTGTACTATTCTTCCTCCCAGGTGCTCATTACTTTATCAAACTTAATTTATACAGTAAGTGTGTCCTGCATAATGGCTGTTAGATACATTCCTTTCCCGATACTCTCCAGGAAAGACAAGATGGGAGTCAAATGGTTCAATAGATTGTTTTCGGGGAGCTATCACATATTTCAAGAATGCCTAAAATGTTCTGCATCCTGAGAGATGGGAAAGAACAATACAAAATACTGACAAAGGAACTACACAAATGTCCTTTCAGAGGCTTTCTCTCATCTGTCAATACCCACCTGCAGATACAATTCAATTCATAGTATTAAAATTGGTCATTATCCTCTACAGAATATTGTTGCTGAGAACATTTCTCAAAGCTGTTTGGCATTTTTTAGTTTTTAGTATAGTATTCCCATATCTTCTTCCTTGGAGAAAAGTGTGAGTGTCAGACTATTTCTTCTAAACCAGCACCCTGATATCTTGTGGAGGCTCGTTCACACAAAGATTTCCCCGGAACTGCTCCCAACCCTGCCTTCTACCTGACTCACCAGAAGATACCTGCAGTTTGCCTGAGCCAATCATGGAACTTTAAACAAACTACTTACACACTGTGCCCACCAGAGTAAACTGAAGGATTAAGAGTGGAGAGTGTCTGAAAATTGTGTGACCACAATAGCAAACATGATTAGAGCGAAAAGACGAAGGGATGACATTTGGTTACTCCATGTTCTAATGCCTCAGTGGCACATCCTCTCTGGCTCATGTTTTCTATACAGTTAGGACTCCATTTCATTTCGTTTCACTTCATTTCATGCATATATGAGTATATGCATTTTGTTTTAATGTCCTCGATCCTCCCCTTCTATTTGCATCCTTATTGCTATTATTCCCAGGGGCCACATGTAAACTGAGACTAAGTTATTTTAACTGCTATTTCTATAGCTATCACAAATTCTTGTGGAATTTCCCCATTAGACTTTGTTTAGTAAAGAAATTCTAAATGCATCTGTTGAATCTCATTGCAATGTGGAGACAATTCAGCTACAGAGTTTATAGAAGTGCAAGGATTTTGTTTTATTTTGTTTTTGACTAACTCACTTAAAAGAAGCCAATGTCCTAAGACAGGATGGTTTACATAATGAATAGATTGTCACTGGTTTTCCTAGGACAGGGTCCTCTCTTACCAGGGGTTCTGAGAGTAATACTTCGGTTAATTTTTATAAGGTAATGAATATTCCATTAGCTACATTCCACAGCCATAGCCTCTGTCTGCCCCCCTTCCTCCCTTTCTCCCTTCCTTCCTTCCTTTCTCTTTCTCTCCCTTCCTTTCTTTCTTTCTTTCTTTCTTTCTTTCTTTCTTTCTTTCTTTCTTTCTTTCTTTCTTTCTTTCTTTCTCTTTCAGTATTAATAGCTCACATAACACTAAATGTAATATTATAAGAAATAGGCATATGATAATTATTTATTGATTTTAAGTCTTTGTTTTATGAGGAAGCACTTTTTCTTCAAAATTATTTTTGCAATATTTTTCTGTATTACTTTAATTATTTTTAGTTTTCACTTTTAAATACAGAAGATAACATCTTACCAAAGAAAGATGGCAAACAGCATATGAAAAGATGCTCAACATTGTACTTCATTAGGAAATTGCAAATTAAAATAATGTGATACCACCACACACCTATTAGAATGGCTGAACTCCAAAACACTGACAACATCAAACGCTGGCAAAGATGTAAAGCAGCAGGAACTCTCATTCATTGCTGGTGGAAATGCAAACTGGCACAGTCTCTTTGGAAGACAGTTTGACAGGTTCTTGCAAAACTAAAACATACTTTGGCCATATGATCCAGAAATCATATTCCTTGGTATTTGGCCAAATGAGTTGAAAACATATGTCTACACAAAAATATGCACAAAAATTTTTATAGCAGCTTTATTTATAATTGCTACATTTTGGAAGCAACCAAGATATCAGTAGATGAATGCTTTAATAAACTGTGGTACATCCAGAGAATGGAATACTTTTTATTGCTAAAAAGAAATAGGCTATCAAGTCATGACAAGACATAGAAGAAACTTAAATACATATTACTAAGTGGTGAAAGAAACCAATATGAAAAGGCTACATACTGTATGATTTCAAAGATATGACATTCTGAAAAAGGCTATGGAGACAGTAGAAAAGGTCAGTGGTTGCCAGGGGTTGGACGGAAGGAATGATGAACAGGTGAAACACAGAGGATTTTTTAGAGCAGAGAAACTATTCTGTATGATACTATACTGGTGGATTCATTTACTATACATTCATGCAAACACATAGAATTTACAACACCAATAGTGAATCCTAATGTAAAATATGGACTTTGGGTAGTAATGATGAATCAATATTGGTTCATTGATTATAACAAATATATTACTCTAGTGTAGTTTGCTGGTAGTATAGGAGGCTGGGCATAGGGAATGGGGAGGGGATAAATGGGAATTCTCTGTTCATTTCCCTCACTTTTTCTGTGAATCTAAACCTACTATAAAAATAATAAATCAATAAATAAATATATTACATAAGATAAACTTTGTGTTTGGTATGATTTTATAAAGCATGCACTGACATTGATTTTTATGCTTTGAATTTATACATTCTTTATATCTGATATCATCTCTTAAAAATTTTAAACCCTACTTAGAAAATGCTAATACTGATACTTTAATCTAAAGTTGACTGTTCTTTGACTTTCAATTCAGATGCATATATCAGAAATCATGAACCTAATACACACACACACACACACAAACACACACACACACACACACTAACACACACACACGTCTTACGGGAAATAACTTTGGTAGGTGAAATAGAACTAAACATGTTCATTTTGGGAAATCTTAGATCATTTAAATGTGCTCATTTGCTTCATGATTGCCCTAGGAGAGATGTGGCATGCAGTGCTGCTAAACATATTTGAGTGATTAACCCATTTATCAAGGAGCTTTTTATATGCTTAATTGTCAAAAAATAAAGTTGAAAAAAACAACTAAGGTTAAGGAGAACAACTGTCCCCAAATTGAAGGGTTGCACAATTCTCTCATTACTACCACTCACAGAAACTGCACTTGTAGCCTTAGGGATTATGCCCACATTGCTAAATTCAGTGACTCTTACTCAGTTTTCATCTTTTCTCTTGCAGCATTTGACACTATTGATCACCTCCTTTTTGAAACTTTATTTGACAACAAAGTCATAACAGTTTATTTTATCCTCATTCATTGCTGCTTCTATCACCTTGTTTGGAATTCCTTAACCTCTAAATGTTGAAAAGCCTTAGAGCTCAGGTCTCAGATCTGTTCTCTAACTATGTGTATCTCTTGGCAATCTCATTTAATCTAACTTTAAATGTCCATCTATATCTGAGGATCCTCAAAAATGCATATAAGATTTCATTTTCATCATGGAGCAAGTCAAGAATAGAATAAGAATTAAGAACTATCAAGCCTTACATTACAAAATTCTGTGTTGTATAGTAATTTAAAATAAGTGTTGAAATTGTACTTCCAGCTATATACTTTCTATAATGGAGGGTAGTTTTGGATGAGATTAACATTTAAATAAGCGAACTTGAAGTAAACTGATTGCTTTTCAAAATGTGAATGAGTCTCATCCATTCATTTGAGAACCTAAATAGTAGAAGACAACTGGCCTCCCTGAGCAAGAGAGAGTGCTCCAGCAGACTGCCTTCAGATTTCATCTGCACCATTGTTTTTACAGAGACTCAAGCCTGCCAGTCCACACTGTAGATTTGGACTTGCCAGTTTCCAAGTTCACATGACCCATTTCCTTGTGACACATTTCTTTCTATGTATGTACATGTCCTATTGGTTCTGTTTCTCTGGAAACCCTGACTAATATACTATCCAAAGATATAAAACAGCAACCTAGCAAAAAAAAAGGAAGCTTAAATTTATTTAATATTTTCTACTTAATTTTCAAAGCTCTGATGATGTGCTTTGAAGTAAGCTCTCTTCTGGGCAGCTGTGAGACCCTGGGCACATATCAAGGACAAAACATGAGCTCTTTTATTTCACTGAAAACAGGCCCCACTAGGGGGTAAAAATATGTGCTCTAACATGAGAGAGAGAAAATACAAAGATGTCTAACATCAACAGTAAATGTGCTTATCCCAAAGAACAAAGTCCTTTGAGTCCTATGATATATAAGTGAGGAGAGAATAATTTTAACCTATTATGAGAATTTTGAACTTGATAAGGAAGTGTATTAATATTACTGCCTTGAAATCTCTGATTTCTGGCCTTGACTGACAACAAGTATAGCAAGAAGAACATTGCAGGTGTATCTACAGTATCTTTTAAAAAATCTTAGTTACTGCTTCTTCCTAAAAGAACATCTGGATTTAGTGTTGAAGGGGACCAGAGTTTTGCCACCCCCAGTATGCCATTTTTTATATTGATTAGTTTAAGCTGATTATTTTTAAGAAACAGAAGACTCAAGAAGAGACTTTTACTTTTCTCTTATCTGCTGAAATGAATTCAGATAGAAAAATCTGCTCTAGGAAGGGTGATCATCTTAGCATAACAGGAATTAAGTATGGCAGACAGAGAGAAATATAGCGAAGTATGTTTGTCAGAATGTCCTCTGTGTCCTATTGTTTCTGGGTGGCCTTAAAATAATTTGTTAATCCCATTTTTGCTCTTTATCATCTACCTGTGAATTGCCTACCTTCCCTTTGAAGTCCAAGCCACTACCCACCCACCCCCTGCTTTTCCTTTTAGCCTCAACTGCCTGATTTTTCCTCTGGCCTCATATTCTTACCCCTGCATGTGCGTACATAATAAATTTGGGTATTTTCTCTGCTTAACCTGTCTCATGCCAATTTAATTGTTAGACCAGCCAGAAGAACTTAAGATGTGTAGAATAAAAATGATTTTCTTACCTATAGTATGTAATATGAGGGGTGGTCAAGAAATTTGTGGAATATGGGGGAGGGTTATTGGAAAGGTGGGGGTACTCATGCACACAGTTTGACTGTATGACTTATTATTCGTATATGTGTCAAATTTCTTTTTTTTTTTTTCTTTTTGTATGTGGGTAGTTCCCTGGCTGGGAATCGAACCCAGGCCGCAGTGCTGACAGCACCAGCACCGAAGCCTTAAGCCACTACACCATCAGGGAACTCCTCAAATTTCAACTTATATGTGTCCGTGCTATTTCAGATATCATGAAGATGCATGTCAAACATGAAGAAAACCCAAGTATAGATACAGTAGAATTTTGGCCATCATTGATTCCTCACAAAATATGGAAAAACACCTCAAACCATTTTGGAAGAGATGTTAGTTGTTTATGGGGACTATTACTCTGGGGAATCCACGGTTTACTAGTGACATAGACTTGTCAAGCAAGGCAGAGTGTCGATTGAAGACTGTGTCCAGAATGGCCTGTTCAGGCCACTTCCTCAGGCTTTGTCAAAAAAGTTGAACACTTGTAGTAGAAGATTCCAGACTGAATACAAAGCAGCTTGCAGAAATGATCAAAGTATCGCCTAAAACCATTTTGAATATTCTCCATCAGCATCTAAGGATGTCAAAAGTCAGTGCAAGGGGCTACCAAGAATGCTCACAACACTTCAAAAACAACAGTGTATCGAGTGTTCATGATAGTTTTTAGACCTCTGCAGAGACAACACAGATGAAGTTTTAAACTGGAGATGAAACGTGAGTTCATCATTATAAGCTTCAGTCAAAGCAGGAGTCCATGCAGTGACATGAAAAGGGCACACCACCCGCTAAGAAATTCATGGTAATTGGCCTGAAAAATCATGGCTACTGTTTTTTGGGATACGTAGGAAATCCTGCTGACCGATAATAAAGATAAGGGTGTCATAGTAACTGGAGAGTACTATTCCAGTCTGCTGAAACACTTAAAAAAATCTGTGAAGGAGAAAAGAAGAGGAAAATGGACCAAAGTGGTGTTGCTATTGCCTGACAACATGCCTGGGCACAAGAGCAATGTTGTATTGGCTACTCTTCACGATTGTGGCTTCCTAACATTAAACCATTCTCCCTATGGTCCAGACCTGGCTCTGTCTGATTACTATTTGTTCCCAAATATGAAAAACAGTTTCAAGAGAAGAAATTTACAGATGACAAAGAGATTAAGCCTGCGATTTGAGGGCAAAAAAAAAAAAACATGCATTTTTTTTTTCCTGAGGGTATAAATAAACTCAATGAAAGATCTGAAGCATAAATTAGGGTTAAGATGAATATATTAAAAAGGAAAAATAATAAATAGGTTTTTTACCCTTCTTCCCCTTCATTCTGTGAATTTTTTTTATCACCCCTCATATTCACTCCTGGGCATATTTGAGGTATCAAATATTGCTTGCAGAAGTACAATATAGATAACAGACAATAAGGAAATAGCAATTATTAGACACTTACTATGTAATAGGCTATTTGTTAAACACTCATATAGATGATTTCACTTGAAATTTATACCATCTTTAGATAGTACTGTTATTTGTCCCATTTACAAATGGTCACAGTTATTAAATTTGTTAATGGTCATTTGTTAATTCCATTGCCATATCAGTTGAGGAAATTGGTTAAAAGTGGTTTGGTGAGTTGCCTAATGATATGTAGCTGGTTAATAATAAAGTTAAGATAAAAATGCTGCCTTGTAACTTTAATACTGTTACTGTTTGAGTAATTCATGGTAAATCATCACTGTGCTATTTATTTTGCATTATGTGCCGCTTTTCTCAATCAGGGTTTTTTTTGGTTTTGTTTTGTTTTTGCTTTATGGTATGTGGGTAGCTCCCTGAGTGGGAATCGAACCCAGGCCGCAGCACTGAGAGTGCCAGCGCTGAAGCCTTAAGCCACTACACCATCAGGGAACTCCCTCAATCAGGGTTTCTTGACAGAATTAAGCCTTGCTGCTCCAATATAGCTATTGTATGTAATGGATAAAGTTATCTCCTATATGTCTAGAATGGTACTGGCCATATATCATCTTTGGAAGAATTGACAAAATAGTAACTGAAGCAATTTTCTGTACAATTTAATTTTCTTAAGCAACCCTGGCTGAGACAGTCTATTGGATGATGGGTCTGAGACTTGGATAAAATAAATAAATAAATAAATAAAATAAAAGCAATACCTGAGAATCTTGCTAAAACTAGAACTCCTGGTCTCTGATTTACTAGGTTTGACATGAGTCCTTTAAATCTGTGATTTTGTTTTTATTTTTTATTGTTTTGGCTTAAACAACAAATTTATTTTTGCACTGTTCTGAAAGCTGGACGTCCAGCATCAAGGTGTTAGCAGGGTTGGTTTCTTCTGAGTCCTCTCTCCTTGGCTTGCAGATGGCTATCTTCTTCCTATGTTTTCACACAGTCTTTCCTTTGTGACCACACATCCCTGGGGGCTTCCTGTATCTCTAAATTTTCTCTTTTCATAAAGATACCAGTCAGAGTAGATTAGGGCCCACCCTAAGGGCCTCCTCACCTCTTTAAAGGCTCTATCTGCAAATACAGTCATGTTATAAGGTACTGGGGGTGAGGACTTCAGCATAGGAATTTGGAATAAGGGGACACAATTCAGGCCATAACACCTAGCTAACCCGTTTGTTTTTTATATCTGTTTTAGTGTGACTTCCTCAGGGAACCCTTCCCATCTCCCAGACTATGTTAGATCCCTCTGTTATTTCCATTCGTAGTCCACACTTTTAATTCATCACCCTTAACACAATTGCAATCAGGGCTGTTGTGATCTGTGCCTGTCTCTCCGTTCAGCTCCATCTACAAACTGCACTGAAAGCTCTGTGGTGCCAGTGGCCAAATCGGTTCACCGCTGAGTCCCAGTATCTATGTTCTTGAATGGATACTCTAGGCACCCAAGTACATGGAGTGCTGGGTGAATGAATGACCTTAAGGGAGGGAAGAGGGGCTGGAGGTAGAAGCAATTACATTGACCTATCATTTAATCAATTATGACTATGTAATAAAGCCTTCACAAAAACCCTAAAAGACAGGGTTATGAGAGCTTCCATCTTAATGTTCAGGTGTATCTTTTATCATACATATGCTTTTACAATGAACTCGTAAAGAGTAAGTAAACAGTTTTCCTGAGTTCTGTGAGTGGTTCAAGCAAATTAATCAAACCTAAGTGGAGGGTCATGGAAAACTCCAATTTATAGTTGATGGGTAAGAAACAGAGGTCACAACCTAGACTTGCTATTAACATCTGAAAAGTCTTGCAGGACTGAGCCTTTAACCTGTGGGATCTGACTCCATGTCCAGGTAGATAGTGTCAAAAGTGAGTTAAATTGTAGGACACCCAGCTGGTGTCACAGAGAATTGCTTGGTGTAAAACAAAGAAACCCACATTTGGCAGTCAGAAGTGTCAAAGTGTTCTGTGTTGAGTGTGGTAGTAATGTGAAAGTAAAGGAGAAAGACACATAGGAAGAACTGTAGTTTTTCCTAATATTCAGTTGGTGGCAGCAATGAGTTTTTCTAGCTGATAATTAAACACATCCATCACCTAACATTATTACCCTTTTTTGTATGTGTGGTGAGAACACTTAAAATGTGCTCTATTAGCAAATTTCAAGTATACAATCCAGTATTATTAACTGCAATCACAATGCTTTACATTAGATCTCCAGAATTTGTTCATCTTATAAATGAAAGTTTATACCCTTTGGCTGACATGTCCCCATTTCCCCTAATCCCCAGCCCCTGGAAATCACCATTCTACTCTCTGATTCTATGATTTTGGCTTTTTTAGATTCTACATATAAGTGAGATCTATAGCATTTGTCTCTGTGTCTGTCTTATTTTGGCAGCTACTCTTCTAAGTGTTTTATATGTCTTAACTTATTTGATCTTCGGAGCACTCATTTATGCAAATTAACATTAATATTGAAAATAATGTTCATGAAGAAATTGCAACTAGTGGGTAGAAGGCAAGATGAATATTTTGCTCAGTGTTCAGTGAGTTTTGTTGTTGGTTAATGCTGAATTTCATTTATACCAAAGAATGAGAAAGAGTGAAGTTATTTAAGAAACTTCATCATCTCCTAATTTACAGGTGAATGAATTGATGCCCAGAGATAACAGGTAAATGACAAATGGTCGAATAAAATTTCTGAAACACTGGGCTCAATTTTGGTACATTGTCATAACTTTTACAAAATTTATAGTTTTCTTTATCTCATTGATACAACCAAAGGCTGAGAAATAAATGGACCAATGGAATTAAAAAAAATAACTTTGAACCAGACCTGTGTGTCAAAATATAGGCTTTGAGAAGTGAAAGTACTCATAGAATTGATTGCTTAGTTCAACAATTCTTAGGATTGGTCCACAGAAATATGGTGGTCTCTGATACTTTGTCAGGAGGTCCATAAGGTCAGGAACATTTCTATATAAATTTGTAAGTAAAGAATTAAATTATTTTCAGTTTTAAATTATAATAGTATAAATATTGATCCTTAAAACCCATATGAACAAATGATATTTTTGTATCCTCCATTAAAATGTATTAAGGCATGCTGAAACCAAAAATTTTGAGAACCACTGGATTAGTGATAAATTGCTCAGTTTGAGCACTGGTTGAAACTTCAAGGAGAAATATAGACTATACATGGCATTTACAATAGAAAACACATATAAACACAAATTACCATTGCATGTACTATAAGCATATTTGAGATGTCAAATGAAGTTGAGTACATGTTTATGGGAGGAAAGTTGGAATGATGTTTGGGATTCCAGGTAGGAAAATGCTTCTTCTTTTTTTTTTTTTTTTTCATTTTTGTTTGGTTCCCTGAGTGGGGATCGAACCCAGGTCGTAGCAGTGAAAGCACTGATGCCTAGCCACTGCACCATCAGGGAACCCCCTGAAAATGCTTCTTAAGTGGACAAATGGTAACATAGTATGCCATATCTTAAATGTATTAGTAATTCAACTTTCTGCAACTGAAGTTGCAATAAAACAGCATGTTTTTGCAGTATTGAATAATGTGGTTTTAACGCCTCTTGTAGCAAATATAAGAGAGTATTAGAAGGCAAGACTCTGCTGTAATATTGTTATGAAATTGCCTGTAAAAATGTCTTACAAATTAATATGCTTAAACATTTATAGCTAAATATTTATGACTTAAAGATTAGTTTGATAGTGATTCATCTATATCTGATGGTGTTTGAGGACTTCTGGTATGTATATTATTGTCAAAATTATTTCCTTACTTTTCAATAAAATCCTCTCTCTTAAGATAAAACAAATGTTATTTTGTTTTCCTACTAAGAATTTTAAATAGTAATGAGGAGTAATATGAAGCAGCTAAAAATGGAAATGCAGAAGCAAAACAGGACTAGGCCATAGTATCAATAATTATTGGTAGTAGAAAGTTAAGTTTGTCCTATATTTCTGATCTCATTAAAATTTATTGTCGTCTGTAAAGGAAGGTGTTAATCTATGATGGCTTGTTCCATCTGAGTCTAATTTTGTGATGTCAGAAATAGACTAATTTGGAGCAGTGGTACCCAAAGTAGAGACTGCAAAAAAAAAGATCTATTGGTGTGCAGAAGGAAAATAGTAAAATTCTCTTATATTAAGTTTTTATCGCATTCTTTTATGTCTCTCTATGTATGTTTATGCTTTATTTACTTTATTAGGTGTGTCTGAATGTATATATAAATAAAACATATTAAGAGCAATGTTCAAACATTTTTAACTGATGAGATAATTGATTTTTAAAGTGTGCAAGACACAGAAGTATTCTTAGATTCTTCTTACTATCGTAGAATTTTATTTAGAGGAAGGCTGGGTACAATTGAGTCAACAATTTCAATTACCCTGCCTATTGGCCTTAGCTCTGTTCCAGCACATGAGAACATATTACAACAGTGGTCCCAGGTAGAAACATTTGTCCTAATCCCTATAGCAAATGAAAGACAGTGTAGTTTCAAGGCCTGATAGTACTCACTTTCTCTTATGGCTCTGAAATTGACTTTATAGAAATTTATTTCCATCATCTCATCCATGTTACAGTTCTGTTTCTACTCTTCTCTAGAGTAATTTTTTCTTCATATTCCCATTGACATCACTGACTTTATGTATCATTTTCATTTTCTTGTCTTTGGTTTGTTTTTTAAATAGCTTTATTGAGATTTAACTCATATGCAAAGAACTGTACATATTTAATGTGTACAATTTGATGGTTTGGGTGATTTTGCACATTTGCAAACACCACTGACATCATCACCGCAATCAAGGTAATAGTTTTATATTCGTGGAAAATATGCAAATCAGATAGAAGGAAGGGCAAAAATTAATAAAGAAAATTAGAAAGCACTAATTAAGAAAAGATGTACAGGTGTCCATTCATGAATTAAAATAACTATTTCTAAATGATCTGGACATTTGACTAATATCTAGAACATAGCTTCAGTTAAGATCTAAGGCTACTTTGTTTTTTAATAGCACATGACACAATGTTCAATTTCAAATTAATTAGGAGAAGTCTGCATCTCCCCATGAAAATTTTGAGATACCACTAAATTACTTCCTAAACTCACAGATACAGACACAAAGTTTTCCTTTTGTTATGTATGAGATATTTTCTTCTTTGTCATGAATTACCATACATTCAGTTTAAAAATAAGAGAATGCCAATCAAGATATACTTATGAAGATAATAAGAGACAGATTACAGAAACTTAAAACATAATTTTCCTGACAAAATCTGATGAGTGTATGGACTTATTATATTTGATAAAGTGCTTCATTATCTATAGTGACTTAAAATATTCTTTTTGTAGTAAGATAAGATTTTGAACATCGTAGCTTGGTACATCTATGCTCATTCCCAAGAACTTTACATCATGAGTACCTGGGGGAAAAGAGGGCTTGTTAAATTTATTTCCCTAGGGCCTAGCACAGGGACTAGCATAGAACAACAATAGCAAAACACTTGGCAAATATTACTTTTAAAAGAGGAAAGAAAGGAGGAAAGTAGAATGGAAAGAAGGAAGAGGGAGAGAGAGTACTATTACTATTGGAAAAAATGGTCACATAGACTCAAGGCATGCAACACAAGTGTAGCTGGATATTAAGGTAAATTCTCAAATTAGTATTAGTTTCCCATAAGTGCTTCCTGCTGGGGATACTGATGAATCGGCTTGTTAGTGGTTTTTAAGCCTGGCTAAACTCTTGAGCCACCCAAGGAGCCTATACTGATAGCTGAGCCCTAATCCCGAGCATTTATATGAGAATTCTGGGATTGGGGCCCAGGTATTGATAGTTTTCAAAGGTTCCCAGGTGACTATACTGTGCAGCTAGGTTTGAGAAACTACACTTTGAAGCTTCCCAGAACTATTTTACTGCATTTTGCTCTCTTACTTTCTCATGGGTGTTCATGTGATATGACATAATTACTCCCTCAGCAATCAATAGTGTTTGTGTTATTTTACTCTGCTTTCTGAAAGGTCTTGTTCATCTCCATGTTCTTGTTTCAAATGCTGTCTGATTTTTCCTAATCAGAACAAGAATTTTCTGTGCTCCATCCTGTGGCAGAGTCTCATCTTGGCACTACAAAGCAGTGAGCTGAAGGGTAATAAATATGCACGAAGAAAGAAACTAAGTCATTTCCATCAGGACTTCAAACCCTTAAGTAAATCCTCCATTTGCTTCTGATGCCTCGGAAGCAGCATCCTGTCAAGTCTATCAGAGAATCATACCCAAGCCTGCAGTTTGAGAATCTGAAGATCTAAAGCGTGGAATTCTCCCTCACACATTATAATTTGTATTTTACCATATGAAGATTACTTTGATTTCACTGTGCTAAATGGAGGCCTGAAGAAAAATTGAAACCTCTGTGTTTTGGAAGCAAGCACGTGGTAATTCAGAGAACATAAGTGGGTATGTTTCATGTAAAACTTTTAGTCTGAGGTATTGGTGGGCTGCCAGATTAAAATGATCTTTGATTATAAACAAAAGTATCCATGGATTGAATTTGAAATATAGAAAAAATAATTTAATCCTCACATATTCAAGCTTCAATTTCAAAGTGAATTTTTGACTAACAAATACTAGATGGTATAATTTTATATCTTTATAAAGAAATGCCTTTTTTGTTTTGCAGAGTTGCCTTTTTCTTTGTATTATTTGTTTAAAATTATCATTGAATAATCATGGTTCTGTAAAGGCATTTGCTGGATGTAATAATTTTTATCAGAGTATCTTACAGATATGTTTCCAACTCCATCAGAGCTAATGCCTCAATTTTAAAACACATATTTTATTGCCCTAAAATAACATTCTTACATTATATAATCTAATTTCAACATACTTGTGTATGTGTGTTAATACTCTAAGTGTAATATTATAAAGAAAAATGAATTCAAAATAAAAAATATTGTGTGTCTTTCCTCAGTGTAGCCAGACTGGAAGAACTAATGACTTTAACAAGATGCTCACTATTAGACTGATAGTCACTGTGTATACAAATTTTGCCTGAAACAGTTGTGCTTTGGGGGTGAATTTATTGTAATTGCTATATTTTTGGATGGCATCATTCTTTGAAAATGGTGAACCACTGTGAACAACACCCCTTTGATAGAGGTTGTATTAGGTTCTAGGCTCAGGTAGTCAGAGATTGGATTTTTACATCAAGAATATGCAGAGAGATAACTGAAATTCATGTAGAGAATGTGGGAAGATTTTGCTGCGTATCCCAGTAAACATTGATGATTCCTCCCACTAAATGCCAACTGTGCCTTCTGATCATTCTAACAACAAAAACATCACTCAGCTTCTCCCAAACACCTCCTCAAAGTGATATCACTACCATTGGAAATCAGTTATATAGCCTTCCTTTTTATTTTAAAACTCTGATCAACTCAAGAACAAATTAGGTTTAAAATTTGAACAAGAAAATATCTCAAATTGGCTATGGTCCACTTTAAATATAGCAAACTCGTCAACATGCTGTTTTCTCTTGCTCTAATGATGTCTTTACTAAAGTTCCTATCACACCTTCATGAATTCAATGTCATTTCTAACCTATGTTCCTTCTTATTCATTACACTTTCACTTCACTCATGAGTCCTATTCCTTTCTTGGCCTATGTTCAAGTCCAGGATCTCCTTTTTTTTTTTCTGTGTAGCTTGGGTATAACCTGTTGATTCTCAGTTTCCTCATATACAGAGATAATAGCAGTACTTATCTCATAGGATTGTTATGAAAATAAACATGACAAAAAGGCTCCTAAGAGTTATAACTTAAAAGAATAGTGAGAACAAACTCTCATTTTCTCAGTCTATACAAAGGAAGCTTATATCTAAAAGACTTTCCCCAGTACATATCCATGCACAAGATACATAAAGAATTGTCAAAACAGAAACATATCAGAACACAAAAATGCAGTTATATTCTTATACTGTGAATAGTTAATGGCATGCGTCAGTTTGAGATAGTCTACAAAAGTGATAGACTTGCCAGTAGGACTTTAATGGCTCACAGTCCTTGGCCAAAATGATGCTTCCCTGGATAATCATTGTCAAAGTTTGTCTCTCCTTGCTTTATATGTCCATCTCTGACCTACTCCACTCTAATTAACACATAATTTTTTGGTAATACATCTTTGAATAATATTCAGAATACCATTATTATTCCCCTTATGTTCAAGGAGCACTCTCTCTGCTTTCTCCCACATATTGATTACAGGTATCAATTGTTCAGTTATTTATAGGAATAAGCAAAGATTCAACATCCTAATACCAAATTTCATTCCTTTATTTTTTCAACTAAACTATATTAATCTTCTACTAACTCTCATTTCTTCAGATGATGTTGTTGCTTTTGGTCAGGGGACCACACGTTAAAAAACACTATACTATGTTCTGGGGGTATGAACATTGAGCAAGTTGATCAGGTAAGAGAAAATGATTGGTGGGGAGGGCACTACAGAGACTTAACTAGTGAGCCTGAAGTTGGAGAAGGGTAAAAAGCTTAGGAATAACATAACCTCACCCATAATGCAATGCATGTGGTAAAGGCACAAATTTGAGGACTGAATGATGTAAGACATGTAATCAAATCAACCAGAAATTAGGTCTAATCAGGTGGAAAACAAAACTTGAATTTAAGGACAAAATGAAATGTGAGTTTCCAGGAGTTAAAAAGGAAGAAAGACAACCACATAACAAGCCAATAAAATAGGTTCAGATGGATTTATGTGAATAGTATTTGCTAAGACACATTTTGGTATTTACTTGACACATTTAGGTCTCCATTTCTCAAAAATGACATTTTTAAGCTTTGAATGTCTGATAAGTTCAATTGGGAATATTTGTCTCATGGAATCTCTGGTGGACAAATTTCACAACCAGAATAAAAATACAAACATTATGCCAATCTTTGACATTTTATTACTTGACCTCTTGAACACCTGACAAATGTAACATTCTACCTTGTTGTGGCAAACACAAGGAACTTTGAATTTCTTAGATTAACCAGGAGGCTAGTGAGAAGGAAAAACACTGTGTCATATGTTATGTATCAGAATGCATGCCAAACCAAGGTAACAAAAACAAACCATCTTCTACAATATGCCGTCACCCTTGGGTATTAAACAGGGGCTGTAATTGTACTGAAATATGAGTCAAAACTGGAATGGACCACAATAATTTGCTGAACTCTGGAAATTTTTTGAACTGTGGATCAAACCTACAAATTAAAAAACCAAAAGCCAATCATTTAGTTGACCCTATTTAAACTAAATTTGAACCTATAATTTGTCTATACTTATTTAAATATACAAACAAGATTGTTTCCAAATTAAATCTAAAGAGAGCTGACCTATATTGTGCTAAGTCCCCAATTGTTAAATAGATTTTTTTTTTGTTTTAATGATGTGAATCTGTAGTATATGTAAGTTCACTCAGGTAGCAACTATTGATGTTTTAGTTCCTTGCTGGAAAACTATTTCTGACCTCTAAACGAACCATTGCAAGTTACTGTTTCTAACTGTTCCCAAAATGCTCCATGCTAGGGAAGGTTCATTTGTTCATGGTAATAAATAGACCCTCTTTGATCAACTTATAGGCTTTGACTAAATGACCACACAGAAACAGACAATCAGACAGATAACTCAGTCTCTATTCATAGGGACTTCTTTTCCCTTCAAACATAGCTGGTATCAGTTTTCATTTTGCTGCACTTCTCTCACCCTTCCTAGTTCTTTATTTCTTGAGGCAGTTTCCCATTTTCTTTCTTGTGGGTCCAGCCTTTTATTATACTCCAGGCTTAGCCCAGAGTGATGGCTATAGGATAACATCTGATAATGGTAAAGGGCAAGGGAAGATGTGAGAGAAATAAGCTGTTTTTGTATAGAGACTGCCAACAGACTCAATAGTATCTCTTTACTTCCCACTCCCATTTCTTACCCTGAATACTCTCTTCAAAATGTTTTCTGTGTCCTTATTTTCATAATTAAATGCCAGGGACTAATTAATCCAGCTTTTCCTAAATGTAGATGAATTGTATTTCAGTATTTTCCTTCCCCAAAACACACCAATAGTATCCAAGTTTTTACACTGTTGTCTTCAAACTTAAGTTTTGGTGGAAGGAGTGAAAGAAGGAAGGAGGGAAATTGAGGAAGAAAGAAAAGGATGGGTTGAAGACTAAGGAGGTAGCTTTTTCCTTATATTTTTCCATGGTAGCTAAAAGTATAAACACTCAAAAAAACTCCCTAGTGCTATAAGACTTCTTTAGAGATAAAAAAAAGGAGAAAATTTATAAGATAATATTTTACTAATAGAGGCCCAAGAATAAGAAAAACTTTGGTAATTTGCAAGTAATGGTGGCTAAGAGAAATGGGAAAGCAGATAATTAATTCACTGGACATGGCTGACAAAATAAAAGAAACTAGATATAGAAGAGATGGAAAGTGGATTTAAGAGGATTAGGCCTGACTTTTGTACTAGTGCTTCTCAAACTTTAATATGTATACAATTCACTTGAAAAATCTTAAAATGCAGATTCAGATTAAATAAATTTGAGATGGAGACTGATAGTCTTCATTTCTAACAAGCTCCAAATGGTGCTTATCCCGCTGTTGTGGAGACCTCCCTTGACTAGCAAGGTTCTAAATTTACTTATCCTTAACAATTTGTAAACTACCTGTTGTAGATGAGGTAGATATGTGCCTTAGTTTCCAAGTTAAAATTCCAAAAATATTTTTCCAAAATGTAATATTTCACAGAGTGTTAAGAGTTTTGGTACTTTACTGTTGCTACAATATGGTGGTTAATAAGGTTTTGTACAATGACCTGCATACTGAGCAAGATTATGAAGCACATTGGAAAGGAATCCATTTGTGATTGGGCATCAAGTTTTTAGAACCACAGGCTAGAAAAATTAGTTCAGAATTTTGAGGCCATTAAATGCAATTGCATCATATAATTTTAATTTTTTCAATGAGCCTCTTTTGGGGGCCCACTCTCTATGTGGACATTCTTTATGCCAATGATGATAGGATAAGGGAGAGCTAGGTTGGGATTGATGCAGTTTATGGGTGTCATGTAGGTTGAAAATTTTAAAAAAATGAATTCAACATTTCTTTCATGTCTTAAATGTGTCAATACAAAATCCATTGGTATCTAGAATATATGCATTATGATATTTTTTAAATAGAGGGTGAGAAAGAATCCTTCTTGATAGTCTTCAATAGTGTATAAGTTCTGACAATTAATTTCATAAACTCATCCCAGAAAAAGTGCTACACTCCTCATTGCTAAACATCACTAGGATCACCTTCAAATTACTCCTCTTGGGAAACTATACACTGACGCCAGTACCTAGTCCACCCTTCAAAGCAATTTTTGATCTCTTTTTCTAGTATGGCCATCAGAGCTGTTATTGTATTGTTTTTGATGTCCTGAATATCATCAAAATGTCTTCCTCTCAATATATTTTTGGAGGGTTGGTTCCCTGAGTGGGGATGGAACCCAGGCCACAGTGGTGAGTATGCCAAAGCTTAACAACTACACCACCATGGAACTCCCCAACTTTTCCATATTTTCTTTATCTTCAGGTAAAGAAAAAAGTCACTGGGGGCCAGATCAGGTAAGTAGGGAGAGTGTTCCAATACAGTTATTTGTTTACTAGCTAAAAACTCCTTCACAGATAGTGCCATATGAGCTGGTACATAGTTGTAATGTGAGAACCATGAGTTATTGGCAAAAAGTTCAGATTGTTTTGTGTGTCTCATGCAGCCTTTTTAGCACTTCTAAATAATAAACTTGATTGACTGTTTGTCCAGTTGGTACAAATTCAGAACGAACAATCCCTCTGATATCAAAAAAGTTTAGCAGCATTGTTTGAACTCTAGATTTGGACTGACGCAACATTTTTAGTCATGGAGAATTGGATGACTTCCACTCTGTACTTTGATGTTTGTTTCAGGGTCATATTGGTACACCCATGTTTCATCACCAGTGATAACATGGCCCAAAACATCATCTTACCTCTCCAAAAAGTCTTGGCAAACTTCTACTCTCCTTTGCTTTTGCTCATTGCTGAGATCCTTTGTGACCATTTTCGCACACAACTTTCTCATGTCAAGATTTTCAGTTAATATTTTCCTGTTTCTTTATCAATGATGACTTGGTCTGCTATGCTTCTCACAGTCAGCCAATGATTTTGATGCACAATTCAACAAATATTCGCAATGTTTATTTTTTTTCAGTTCTGCTCATTACAGGCTGCTTTAACCTCCCTTCATCAGTGATGTTTTCTCTCCCCTCAGAAAATGTTTAATCCATTTGTACACTACCATTTTCTTCATGGCATTATCCTCATAAATTTGTACTAACATGTCCCTGATTTCACTTCCATTCTTGCCAAAGCTAACAAGAAATTTAATGTTTGTTCATTGCTCTAGTTCAAGCTCCAACATTCTTGCCATGGCACACAAAAACACACAACAATAATGAACAACACTCAACAAAACACTGCCACGTATAGATCTGAACACAGCTGTGAGACACAGATAGACCAAAGTTATGAAACCTTACTGAATTGTTTGTACAGTGCTGCCAACATAAGCGCATGGTGGCAAGTTCATAAACTTAATTGTCAGGCTTCATACACCCACTAAGTTTATTGATGTAGCTGCCAAGCTTCAGTAGAAGGCCAGCAAAAGTATTCAGGCATGATTAGTGTGGTTCTGGGGAAGTGGGGTGGGTGTTGGAGGGTCAGTGATGACATATCTCTGTCCAGGCAGGAATCATAAAACGAGCAATGGCACCACCACATACCCTGCCCACTGGCAGTACCTGCTTGGTCTCAAGATCCTCACTCTGATATGGACTGGATTATTTGAGTCCTCAGGGAGGATTGGCTCATTGAAGGAGATCTCCCTGGGCATATGGGACCCTGGAAATCTATAGAAGATGTACAACACATTCTTAAGGAGTTGGGCATGACACGCACATCTACACTCCTACCTTTGAATGCCCTGATTAGGCCACATCACTGCAGGAATAAAAGTTAAGATGCCCCAGCCTGCCCACAGCACCTGGTACAGGATACTGATATCCACACTATGCCCAGTCATGGGACAAAACATTTATGATGTGCAGCAGTCCATTGCTGATCTGTGGAAGACTGAAAACCCCCAGAAACAAGTATGAACTATGGGAAAGACTGGAGACAGAAAGGGAGTGAGGGAAATTGCTACAGATGACCTGTATAGAGATGAACCTAGTCAGGGCAGTCTGTCCACATGGACTGCAGTTGCTGTTTGGCCCAACACTGATACGATCTGGATGGAAACAAGAATGGAACACAGCAGCCAGTGGGCTGAACTCAGAGCTGTTCGGCCAGTGATCACTCATGAGCCCTTGCTCTTAATCCTTTGCATTGACAGTTGGGCCGGTCTAAAGGGACTAACTGCAGTTTTTGAACAATGGGAAGATGAGGGGTAGATGATTATGAACACACCCTTTTTCCCTGCTGGCTACCCTCTGAATGTCTCTGGGTGATAAAGGGGAGTTTCAGGCCCAAAGGGACAAGTATGCTTCCTGACCCATGTGGCTTGTTATAGCAGGGTCCCCTTTGCTTGTGCATCTTGACTATCAGTATTTCTGGTTGGAAGAAGGGACTCATGGGCCAAATAAAGGAGAAGAAGACTTCCTTTAGACACTTGTTGTTAGTGGGGAGCCCCCTCTAAAAACCCCCTTGCCAATGCTACCAATTTTCAAATGATGTCTTCGGTGGAATTTCTTTTCATTGGGGGTTGTTTGAGAATGTGATAATCTGTGATGCCTTCAGTTGCTAGCTTAGGTTAGGGGGTCAGGAAATGCCAGGCCTCAGTAACCTCTTTGTTTTGGGTAGGTGCATGGGTCATAAAACACTCTGGAATTACATTGTGCCTCCATTTCTGGAGTCCCAAAACATTTGCCTTTCCACCTTCAGAGTTTTGTTTTGGTTTTCTCTTGCATTAGTACCAGAGGTTATAGTTGTACCTAGTGGAGAGAAGCAGGAAGACATGAATTTAAGCTATCTTATTTGTACCAGAAATCTGGTTAATAAAAATAGTTGTTTTGTAAGGTCACTTAGTTTTAGAGTAATTTGTCACAAAGGATTAATAACTTCAATACTCTCTCAGCTTGAAACATTAACAAACTTTTGTCTTGTGCTCATAATACCCCTCTTTTCCTTTCTTATAACTCTGTCATAACCAAATATAGTACATTCCTCTCTGATATATATATATATATATATATATATATATATATATATATACCATCAGCTTTAGTTTTAACATAATAAAAAAGACATAAACTTAGGTAATCTCAAGGGGTTACTTCTTTCATTCCAAATTGCATTGCTAAGATGTATTGATATTCTTTTTTTGTTGTTTTTTCTTTTTCTTTTTCTTTTTTTTTGTTTTGTTTTTTTTTGTATGTAGATAGTTCCCTGGCTAGGAATCGAACCTAGGCTGCAGCGCTGACAGTGCCAGCGATGAAGCCTTAAGCCACTACACCACCAGGGAACTGATATTCTTGATATTCCTGCATGTAGTTTCTGCCCATATTTTAACCACTATATAGAATTTCATTGTATGAATATGTTACTTTTATTTATTTATTCCCTTTTGATAGTTGTGTTTAGATTGTTACAAAAGGACTGCACTGAAAATTCCTACGTATATCTCCCTGTGTATTATGTGCACGAGTTTCTTTTGGGTATATGACTAGAAAGGAAATTGCTGGATCATAGGGTATGTGAATGTTCATCTCCATAAGATACTGTCAACTGGTTTTCAAAGTGTCTTTACTAATTCCTACTTCTTGCCACAATGTTGAAGAGATAATGGCAATCCAACACCTGGTGTTATTTACTTGGTATTATTAGGTTTCTTTCATCAATAAAATGGGTGCAAAATGACATCTCATCCTGGCATTGAGTTGCATTTCCCTGGTCACCAATAAAGGCTGAACATATTTTCACGTATTTTCCTCCTATACTTGTATATGTTTCCTCTTCTGTGAAAGGCATGCCCCTGTCTTTATATCTTCTTTTGGGTCACTTGTCCTTTCCTTCAAATAAGAGAAACTTGGAGTGAAAAAGTCAAAGGCACTTCAAAGGAAGAGTACAGCTGCTAAGGTCAAATAAAGAGACCTCAATTTCAAAGAACAAATAGCCTCTTCAGCTCTAGTAGCTGATAGCCAATTGGTGTTAAGCTGAACTGTGGTATAAGGAATAATTCCAAACTGGTTTTGAGTGATTTAAAAAAAAAATTCCCGTTACCCATTGGTTTCTATCTGGGTCCGAGTCTGAGATCTCTGCTGGGTGTTAAGAAAAGAGGACAAAAATGACTGGAATTACTTTACTAGTGAGGTGGAAAGGAAGAGACAGGGCTGGGTGAAATTGGGAGGCAGGTTTCAGGCTAGATCTTCCAGATCTATCTCTATTTCTGGGTTTTTCACTCATTCAGTTATCCAGTGTCTACATTGGCTCTGCATGCCTTCCTGAGACAAGTATAATGAATCCCATCTGGGCCTCCCCTCAGGAGGCACTGGTATAGGCCCTGATAATTCTCCTGCCCCTTCCCCTTGCTATTTATCCCCTGTCCCATAACCATGAGAATCCCTTCCTACTCCAGTGGTACATAATAAAAATGCACATTTTTTAGGACTACCTCTTTATGAAATACTATTCTAAAAGTTTTACTTGAATTTATATGTGTTATCCTCAAAACAGCTCTTTGAGGCTCCAATTTGCTGTTATCATCACATATCTTAAAGATGTTCCTGGATGAACTAAATGATCTAATATTAAAAAAAAAAATGTCACTGAACACAGTCACTGGAAAAATTTAGTAACACAATAAACAGTAGGTGTCATTATTATAATTATTCCAAGAAGTATCTTCATGCATGTTTATTTAGACTCCCCAATTCCAAACGTGTGAGGATGAGATAGAAATTGAGAGAACAACTTTTCCCTGTTGCCTAAGGCACACCTTCCAAGTTTCCATTTCCTATCCAAGCATTCACCTAAGATTTCTGTGGAGACCCTGCCCTCCTGTCACAGAGGTATCACCTTACCCTCTGCCAAAACACAGCATAAGCCAAATAGCACTACGAGAGATATACATAGGGGAAGTGTGTTTGACTTGAAAAGGAAACCCAGTGTTAAATTTCACTCATGGCAGGACTTAATTCACAAAGCGAAGCTTTATGCATCCCATGGAAAAGCCCTTATTATACTATAGGGCATATCATTTTAAAATCGATTTATTTCACTAAAATACATATGGACTGTGAGATTTTGTTATACTGAAATCTCCAAATGGAAGGAACCCACCATTATGTATAACTTTAAAAAGCCCGTGCATGTCAGTCTAAGACACTCATATGTGTTTATTGCCTCACATCTGGCACAAACGGCCTCCTCGTTTCCTTTCTTGCTCTATGATTATCATAGAGCTTTAGTGCTAAAGTCAGGGCCTCTGGCTAATCAGTAGTGGAGGAGGGGAGTAAATACACACTTTTTTTTTGCTACATGTCATTATTTTTTACTGCATATAATTTCATCAATATTAGAAGCTTAGATATATCAAGTGTATGAACAAAATAAACAGGAAAATCTTATAATTTCTTTTACAATTTATGTTACTTCTATGAATCACACCTATTTCTAAGTCAGAGTTAGTTATTAGTTAGAGGACTTGGGAAGAATTAGAAGTCTAAATTGTATGGGGGAAAATGTCTGCATTTTATAATTCATTATTAAAAATGAGAAACCACATATTATAAAATTCAATATTTGAAAGTATACAATTTAGTGGTGTTTCACATATTCTTAAAGTTGTACAGCATTATCAGTATCTAAATCCAGAATATTTTTAGCACCCAAAACTAGCAGTCACTTCCTACTCAATCTTTCTCCTGCTCTATGCGACAGATCTACAGTCTGTCCCTATAGATTTGCCTATTCTAGATATTTCTACATGTAAGTAGAATCATACACTATGTGATCTTTTATGACTGGCTTCTTTCACTTAGCATACCATTTTCAAAGTGCATTTATGTTATGTCATGCATCAGAATTTCATTTCTTTTTATGGCTGAATAATATTTAACTTGGAGACTATATCACATTTTGTTCATCAGTTCATCAGGTGGACATTTAGGTTGTTTCCACTTTTTGGCTATTATGAATAGTGCTGTATAGACAATTCCTTGTGAACATTTGTTTTCAGTTCTATTCAGTACACACCTGGTAATGGAATGGCTGAGCTATATGGTAACTCTATGTTTAACTACATGAGGAAATACCAAATTTTTCCACAGTGGATGTACCATTTTACATTCCCGCCAGAAATATTTGAGGGATCTAATTTCTGCATATCTTCACAAATTAGTTATTTTTTATTTTATTAAATTATTATTATAGCTATTATATCAGTGTGTATTAAGTATAATCTCATTATAATTTTGATTTACATTTCCCTAATGACTGATGATACTGATCATCTTTTGTTTGCTTACGCATGATTTGTATATCTTATTTGGTAAAAATGTCTCTTTAGGTAATCTGCTCTTTTTTTAATTAGGCTGTCTTTTTATTATTGAGTTCTTATTAAGAGTTTTTCACATATTTGTGATAGTAGATCTTGATCAAATATAAATCTGAAATAAGCCTTTTATAGGCAGCATATAGTTGAGTCTGGTGTGTGTGTGTGTGTGTGTGTGTGTGTGTGTTTAACCCATTTTGCAGTCTGTCTTGGGATTCTAACATTTAATCAATTTACATTTAGATTGATTATTGATAGGTAATGCAATCTTATTAAGTTTTTTTCTGTCTATCTTATAGTTTCCTTATTATTTTCTTCCTTTTTTGCTGCTTTCCTTTGGAAACTGGAGATTTTCTGTAGTGCATGCTTTGAGTCCCTTCTTTTTTTCTTATGTGAAGAAGGTTTTTGCCTTTAGTTACCATAGGGCTTATGTTGAAACAAACATCTTATAAATATAATAGTCTATTTAACACTGATAACAATTTAACTTCCATTATGTACAAAACTCTACCATTTTCCTCTCCCCTTTTATGTTTTTGATGTCACAATTGCATATTTTTATATTGCATATTCATTAAGAAATTATTATAACTATAACTACTTTTGATACTTTTGTCCTTTAACCTTCATACTAGAGTTAAGTACTCAACACACCACCATACTACAGTATTAGAGTATTCTGAATCTGACTGTATGTACAACATTTACTGGTGGGTTGTATATTTCCAAATGTTTTCATGTTACTGATTAGAGTCCTTTTATTTCAGGTTGAAGAAATCCTTTCAGCATTTCTTGTGAAGCAGGTCTAGTGGTGATTAACTCCTTCAGCTTTTATTTGTCAAGGAAAGTCTCTTTGTTGCCTTCATTTCTGAAGAAAAACCCATTGCATAAAATATCCTTGGTTGGCACTTTCTATATTTTAATAAATTTAACAATTTAAAACTAAGTATTTCCAATATACCATTCCATTCTCTTATAGTCTGAAAAACCTCTGCTGAGAAATCTGTTGATAGTCTGATGGTATTTCCTTGTATGAAAGAAATATTTTTCTCTTGCTGTTTTTAAATTTCTCTTTGTCTTTGATTTAGACAGTTTTGGGTTTTTTTTAATGCTTTCTTTTTTATTTTTTATTGGGGTGACATCTGTTAGCAAGGATTACATAGGTTTCGGGCATATAATTCTACAGTGCACTGTCAACTTGATGTATAATAAGTTCACCACCTAATGTGACTTCTCTTTCCATCACCTTATATTTAGCTTCCCCCCGTCCTCTCCCATCCACTTCCCTTTCTCCCCTCCCTAACCCACTCTTCCCCAAATAAACATTAAACTATTGATTGTGTCCATGGGTTATTTGTTTGTTCATTTCTTTTTTTCTTTGCTTTCAGTTTTATATTCCGCATATGAGTGAAATCATGCAGTTCTTTGTTTTTTCTTAGACAGTTTTATTATAATGTGACTTGGAAGATTGATTTTGGATTGAAATGTTTAGGTGACTTATGAGCTTCATGAACTTGGATATCCACATCTCTCCCCATGTTTGGCAAGTTCTCAGCCATTATTTTTTAAAATAAACTTCTTACCCCTTTCTCTCTCTTCTCTTGGGACTTCAATGATACATGTGTGGTGTCTCATAATGCCCATAGACTTTCCTCATTCCTTTTTATTATTTCTTATTATTTTTTTTCCTCCTCTGATTGAATAATTTTAATTGTTCTTTATTCTAGCTCACTGATGCTTTCTTCTCTTCGGTCAAATCTGATATTGAAGCTGTCTATTGAATGCTATATTCAATCATTGTATTCCTTAGCTCCAAATTTCTGTTTGGTGCTTTCTGTTTGTTTGTTTTCTATGTCTTTGTTGAACTTCTCCTTTTGTTCTTTTATTGTTTTACTGATGTTGTTAGGTTTTCTATCCTTCTCTCTTTTATCTCTCTGTGCATCTTAAAATAGTCATTTTGAATCCTTTGTTAGGTTATTTCTGATCTCCATTTCTTTCAGGTCAGTTACTGGAGATTTCCTGTATTCATTTCCTATATTCTTGTTTCCTTGATTCTTCATGCTCCCTCTAGCCTTTTGTGGGTGTCTGCGCATTTGAAGAAGCAGTCACCTCTTTCATACTTTATGGACTGACATTGACTGGAGGTGTGTTTGAATATGCTGTAACCCTCATTCTATTGGTACAGAACATAGAGTGCAGGGGTGTGTGGCAGCCCTAAGTTGGGAGGGAGAACGAGGAACATGCTGATGTCTATGATGTCTATTCAGCTCAGCCCACATGGATACACAGTGACAACTGTGTGGTCTTTGGAAAGCATTGCCAAGTTTTCTGCCATAGCTGCAAGAGCTGTTGGGTCCTCAGGAGCACTCCCAGGTCCAGCATGTAGGGACCAGTGTATATATCAGTGGTGGTTGAAGCCGGTGGCATCCACACACTCAGTATGAGGGCCAGCAGTGAGTGCCTGTGTAGTGGTAAAGGGTCAAGGTCAACTAAAGGCTTATTGTCAGCTGTAGTAGCCCTAGCTGTCAGCGTACTTTTCTGTAACTGCACAGTATACCCTTGGGCATGGACACTAATAGTGGACGTCAGGCTGGTGGTGTGCAAACGAAGAGATTAGCCCCAAATATGTGCATGGTATTGGTGACGGGGTCAGTTGCAGGAGTGTAGGGTGGCATCTTGTAATAGCACAGCTGCAGAGGCCTTGGCCAGCTGCCAGGATTGATCCTGAGCTGAGGTGGAGGGAAGGAGAAAGTAGGAATGGACTCAGGTAGCTGGCCTTATTAAACACGAATACCTATTGAGCAAAAACTGGAGAAATCTGTGAGGGGAAGTACTTGATGACTGTCCTGGCTGTTACTTTCTTCATTGATGAAATCTGCTTGGTTTGTCTGCAAAGCAAGTCACTACGATCTATGATCACTTCTGCTATGTTGCTGCTATTTGCACCATCTGCTTTTTTTCCTTGTTCCTAGCTGTATCTACATGTCTTAGCTTTGCCACTCTGGGTGGGATGAACCAAAGCAGGATCTTTCTGTAATGTCTAGAAGGCTGAGCAAGGTTGTTTACCCCACTCTGTCTTTCTTGGTGTGTGAATTTATTTCTATCTGGGAAGTTTCCTCATTGTGTTGTGCAATGCCAGCTTGGGGGATGGGATGATTCAGGCAAAATAAAGCTGTCTTCCTTCACTTCTTGTGCAATGATTCTCAGGTTTTTTCTTCCACTGTGTTGCTGAAGTTTCCTACATGGACTATAGAGCTCTCCAGAGCTGTTTTGTTTGTGAATAGTTGTCTAAATATTATTCTTTGTTGGTAGAGGGTTGGAAGGCGAAGGGTGGGATCTCCTTTGTTGCCATCTTGGTGACATCCTTAGATTGCCCTTACATGTTTTTGTCCGCTTGATCTATCTCTAACTGAAAGTGGCATGTGAAAGACTCTATTTATTATTTCATCTATTATTTTTATCTTCATGTTTTCTTGCATCTTTTTTTGCTTAATATGGTGGTTTCTCTATTAATTGGTGATATATATTTATGATTATTTTATCTTAATTATGATTTTTACCTTTCAGCAACAAAATTGTACTTTTTTCACACTTAATAACCTTTGCTTTGAATTCTACTTTGATATCAATATCACTACTCCCACTTCTTAATTATTTTCTATTTTCTTGGAATATTTTCTTTACCCATCCCTTTATTTCTGGTCCTTATAAATCATTATAATTTTTGTGTGTCCCTGTATAGAGTATATAGATTTTTCTGCTTTATAAGCTGATTAGAAATCTTTTTCATTTAAGAGTTGGGTTAAGCCCATTCATGTTTTTTGATAAGACTACTCTGTTAGGTCTCAACTCTGTTATGTTATTTATATTATAATTATGTGTATTATGTAACATATGCTGTGGCTCTTAATTTACATTGTGTGGTTTCTTTTTTTGTCCCTTTAGTTTTTAAATTTCTTCTGGTATTTAAATGTTTTGTAGTTATCTTTGCATTCACACCGTTTTTATGTCTTTATTCACCTATTCTTTATTCAACCCTTTACTATCTCATTTGTTTTTTTATTTTTATTTTTATTTTTTTTT
>PVJL010006808.1:61624-86589 GCA_004026885.1 Lyroderma lyra | reverse complement strand
AAGATGCAGCAGCCCTGCCTTCACTCCATTTCCAAGAGGAAGCGGAATGATGGAGCAGGGAGGAGCTGCAGTACAATCACTCTGGTCAGGAAAAAGTAAGAGAGACGGGGCTGTGCACGTGTTTATTGGCTCACAACCAGCATGGTCTGAAAGACCAGACTCTTTCCCAGGGCAGAGTCCTTGGGACAAACTGAGAACAGAAAGGCATAATTACACCCAAACTACATGTGTGACCCCCAAAGAAGATAACAGAGCTGCAAATATCCCTCCCTCACAGACTTCTCTCTGGCCAGTATTAGCAAAGAACACACACACGCGTGCACACACACACACACACACACACACACACACAACTGCAACAGTGAATGTCCAGAGAGGCTGCCAAAATGAAAACCCAGAAAAGGGGAGCTCAAAATAAATCCAAACAACAGACAAAAACAGTAAAATAGATGGAAACAGATGACCTATCAGAAACAGAGCTCAAAGCAATGATCATAAACATGCTTAGGGAACTTAATGGTAACTTCAACAGAGAGATAACAAGTGTAAGGGAAGACATACAAAACATTATAAAGGACCAGATAGAGACAATGATTACATTAACTGAAATAAAGAATGGAATAAAAGTCACCAAACTAGATGACATAAAAGCACAAAGGAGTGATTTGTAAGAATAACCTGGAGATCGTCATGCTAAGTGAAATAAGCCAGAGAGAAAAAACAAAGAACTTCATGATTTCACTCATATGCAGAATATAAAACTGAAAGCAAAGAAAAAAAGAAATGAACAAACAAATAACCCATGGACACAATCAATAGTTTAATGTATACTTGGGGATGAGTGGGTTAGGGAGGGGAGAAAGGGGAGGGGGTGGGAGAGGAGGGGGGGAAGCTAAATACAAGGTGATGGAAAGAGAAGTCACATTAGGTGTGAACTTATTATACATCAAGTTGACAATGCACTGTAGAATTGTATGCCTGAAACCTATGTAATCCTTGCTAACAGATGTCACCCCAATAAGTCTAACAATAAAAATGAATTAAAAAAAAAGAATAACCAGCACAAAACACCTAATCAGAACAACAAATAGAAAAAAGAGTAAAAAAATGAGAATGGTTTGACATTCTTCTGAGACAATATTATGCATAAAAACATTTGCATCATAGGCCTACCAAAAGGTGCAAAGGAAAAGCAAGGGATCAAGAAATTATTTAAAGAAGTAATGACTGAAAATTTTCCTAACCTGGTGAAGGAAGTAGACATACAAGCCCAGGGAGCACAAAGAGTCCCAAACAAGATTATCCCAAACAGAAGCACACTCAGCCATATCATAATTAAAATGGCAAAAGTTAAAGAAAAAGAGAAAATTCTAAAAACAGCAAGAGAAATGCAAGTAGTAACTTATAAAGGGACACCCATTGCACTCTTGGCTGATTTCTCACCAGAAATTTTACAGGCCAGAAGGGATTGGCAGGAAATACTTAACATGATGAAAACCAAGGATCTACAACCAAGAATAGTGTATCTAGCAAGGCTAGCATTCAAAATTGAAGGGCATATAAAGAGCTTCTCAGATAAGAAAAAGATAACGGAGTTCATCACTACCAAACCAGTACTACAAAAAGTGTTAGAGGGACCTCTTTAAGATGAGAACAGGTTTGAGTGAGTGGGTAAAATAAGGGAAAGGCTTGGAGAAGTTTAGTTTTATTGTTACAAGGCAATAATCAGAGATATAGTGTATAACATAGGAATGAATATAGTCAATAAGGTTGCAGTAAGTTTTTGTGGTGTTAGATGGGTACTAGATTTGTTGGGGTGATGAGAGGAGAGCTGAATGAGAGGGAAAAGGGAAGAAATCAAGCAGTGTAAATTCATAGTCCCAGAATAGTCACAGGGATATAAAATGCAGCACAGCACATATAGTCAACAACATTGTAATAACTATTGTAATATGTATGGTATTAGAGGGGAACCAGATGTATCAAAATAAGGATTTAATAAGTTATATAAGTGACCCATCACTGTACTGTACACCTAAAACAATTATAATATTGTACATAAAATGTAATTAAAATAACTAATTTGTATACTTTGAAAGGTAAATTTTATGGTTAATTTACCAATTCCCAAGTCTGGGACAAGATATGTTCAAGATGAGACTGCATTGTCTTGCCATATCAGATAGCAATGAATCTATCAAAACCAAATAGGCTCATGTCAAAAGACTCAATATTAAATGTGAAATGTGAATTTAACAAACTCAAGAGTTGCCAAAAATGTATTCAATAAAACTTTGCACAATTTCATAATAAAGAGTAGAAAGTAACTTTCTTAATTTGAAACAGAAAGTAACTTTCTTAATTTGAATATTATTTAACAAAAAATAATAGTAAATATTATATTAAAATTTAAAACACTACAGCTATTCCCATCAAAGACAAGGATGCCCATTAATGCTCTTATCTTTTAAATTGTTCTGGAAGTCTTTGCTAACATAAGACAAAGAAAAATATAAGGTTGAAATGTTGAAAATAAACTTCAATTTGTCATTATTTAAAAATGAGATACCAATGAAACTCAAGAGATATATGCATGTAATACATGAGACAACTATAAAACTACTCATAGTAGTAAGAACTACTCATACTACTCATACTACTAAGAACTTCATTGTGGTGGTTAGAGACACAACAAACATGCAAAATTCAAAGATTTCTATTTCAAATGAGAGTATGTAATGAAAATTTTAAAAAAAGTAATGACAAATGGATACCATTGATACACATGCTTCATTTCATTTACTAAATTTACAAGAATGTTTCTAGACCTACAAATTTTAATAGCCAAAAACTGGCAACAACCCAAATATCCAACATTAGTATGGATAAATTGTGGAATATTAACATTCATGAAAATGAATAAATGACTGTTCCATTAAGCACCATGGTTGTCTTTCACAAACATAATATTTAATGACAAAAGCCAAACTCAAAAGAATACATAATATATCATTTCATTTATATGAAAGTGAAAAAGCAAGGCAGATTAATAATTTTAGAAGTCAGGATAATATTTACTTTGGGAAGGAGGTAAGGACTAATGACAGAGATAAATACATGAGGTTGGCTATCTGTGTGTTGTTGATGTTCTGTTCTGTACAGAAGTGGGTGGTGGTATTATGATGTTTTCCCTTTAAGATAATTTATTGAACAATATAATTAATTTGTTTTCTTTTCTGTGAGTATATTATACTATAATAAATGTTTATTTAAAATACTTTTGAAATGATTATCTATGGGGGACAGGTGGAACACAGAGAAGGAAATTAAAATAAAAGTCAGACTTTTCTAAATACACTTTCTCTTTTTAGATTTATGACTCTGGATATTTGTAATATTGTGTATAATTATAAAATTAAATTAAATTTAAAAAACAATCACTATTAATTAAAATAAAATTGGAAGTTATAAGCCTGCATGCAGAGTTGGTGCCATAACAATTCATAGAGGAACTACTCCTAGTTATTTTTAAAACACAGTAATTTGACTCTCCATTCCTAGTCTATCTTAAAAACTTTTAATTTTTTAAAAATTAAACTGTTTTCAGTAGTTTATTATTGGTGATAGTTTAATGTCATTAAAGTTATGGAAATAAGTATTTTTGTTAGTGTTAAGAAGCAGGATTTGGGCATGGAAAAAAAGAGATAGAGACATAAGATTGGTGACTTCAAGGAGGAAAACTGCAGTCCTGAATTTAAGTTAGAAATATTCTATAAATTTATGTTATATTTTACATTAAAAATATTTTATAATTCTGTTCACCGAAAAAGCCGAGAAACACTGGCCAGCCCTAGCAAGAGCAACAGTAGCATTCAGATAGTCATCTCAAAACACCATTTAACACTAAAAGGAACCAAGGCTCTTTGGAGAAATTACAGACTCCAGGCCTGGGACAGAAAATATTCAAGTTGAGACTGGATCATCTTGTCATACCAGGTAGCAAGGAAGCTACCAAAACCAAATAGGGTCATGTCAAAGAACTCAAGAGTCAATGTGAGGAGGACTTGAGTGGCCAAAATTGGAACAATGTCATCATCAATAAAAATTACAACTGCAATGGTTTGAAACATAAAATATTTATTAAAAAATGAGTTTATAATGATAGTAAAGCAATGTGTTGCTAGTGAAAGCTAGTGAACACTACTGAATCAACTTATTATTTTGAAAACTGATAATTTAAAAATGAAGAATTCACCTTGTCTTTCTTACATGATGTATATCTTATTAAAACTAAATATTGTACTTGATGAAGGAGAGATTGTATTTATGAAAGTTATCCAACTAATAAATGAGGAAAGAATGATAATACTAGGATATCACTATTTTATAACCTCTATAGATGTAGTCAACAAGCATTGGTGGCTACTGCCATCAAAAAAGAGAGAAAAGCAGACATTATATGCTTCCTGATAGAAGTCCATAACTCTATCTGTGAAGTATTCTTGTGAAAAGATCAAACCTAAACTTGACCAAGTATCCAACTCTACCCGTTTATAAGAAATAGAGAACAGAGCAATAATTTAAGTGACACTATTAGGATGCAATCAGCAAAATCCAAGCTAGGAAACTTTACAGAACAAGTGCCCTGACTTCTTGAATAAATAAATTGAAAATGAGAAAGAAAGAGAGAGAAGAGAGAGAGAGAGAGATCCCTAAAAATTAAATGAGACTTAAAAACATATCAAACAAATGCAATTATATGAACTTTTTTTTGGATCTTTATTCAAACAAAGTGGTAAAATAAAACTTCTAAGAAAATCAAGGAAATTTGTATACTGGCTATATTATTTGATAACTGTTAAACTGTTAGGTGTGATAATAGTACTGAGAATATGACTTTTATAAAGAGCACATATCTTTTAGAAATATACACAGAATTATTTAAGATGGAATGATATGATACCTTGGCTTTGCTTCAAAATAATCCAGAGTAGGAGAGTGGGGTTATGTAAATGGAACAAGATTGGCCATGAACTAATATTTGTTAAATCAGGTGATGAGTTCATCAGAATTCATTATAATACATTTGGTAAATGATTTAAGTTTTCCATAATAAAAGACATTTTAAATGATACAAGAAAAATAAAGCTTATTAAAATTACAATTCTCCAAAATTAATTTATATACCTCAGAATTCCCAGTTACTTAAAGATAAACTTAATTATAGTTATAATAAGTGTTTCCTATGTAAAAACAGAGTTTGATGTGTTACATATGTCAAAAGACCTCTGTATTTAGTAATTTTAATATGATTTTTAGTGGATCCATACTTTTCACTTGTTCCATTTAAGTTGGTAACTTTACTTACATACAAATTATTCATAATGGAAATTTGAGTCAATGGATATTTAATTTATCTCTCTCAATAAATGAAGACAAACAACAAAGAAAGACAAATATACAGTTCATTAATTTTACTTTTAGGATATTAGACAATAGTTTGAGAGCATTATTTTTAAGAATCCTAAGTGAAGTACAATCCCTGTCAAATGAAAAGGAATAGAATGTACTAGAAAAGTTTAACCTGAACAAGAAATACCTTGGACATACATGCTAACAACCTTCTTATATATGAAAGGATTGGCAAGCATTTGGTGGATAGGTTTACAATGTGTCTCTCAGACAAGCTAATAATAGGTTAAACCTGCAGAATGGCCAGTTCTGTCTCCACTGTGGAGAACTTCCTAACTGTGAGAGCTATCCAGACTTTGTGCCCTAGATGATAAAAAGCTGTGAGCAAACAGTCAAAACAACACATTCCAGGTCTTTCCCAACCCTCAACCCAACGGTTTTGAGTCTACTTAAAACCAAGAGGGAAGCTTCCTCAGCTAAAAAAGTTTCCCTTAACCAGACATGTGCCTATTTATTTTCAACAAACACAAATGCAGAGAATATATTGGGGCAGGGGAATCAATACTTTTAAAGATAAAAACCATCAGTGTTGTTTGTGTCAAGTGCCTACAGTAAATTGTTACAACTTCAGCAGACTTTCATGTGAAAGTGTGGCAGTGAGTAACAAACTGAACTACCATGGTAGTACATCACTCACAAAATTATTATTGATAGTGACAGAGAAATATTGAATTTAAATTATTCATTTGTTTTGATTGATAAGCATACCTTAACTAGAAAACAAGAAGAGCTGAGATATTAGACTTAGATTTGAACTCCCATCAAAAATGATGTAAAAAATATATATGTGTATATGAAATTGAGCCCTGTTGAAAGCATTTATTAACTGAAGTTAACTGGGCATTCTTACACCTCTGTCATCTCTGTCCATGCCTATCTATGTAGGGACATTGATATTCAGAGCCTTATGTTTCAATGCCCCCCACCTTATCCTGTTTCTCATGTATCACAGCAGCCTGGTTTCATTCCTTATTTCAAACCAAATATTGAATACTTTTTCTGTGCTAGACACCAAACTGGGTGTCAGGGATACACAGATAAGTATGCCTTTCCCTCAAGAGAAACACAATCTAATGAAGGGAAGGAAATGGCACATAGTACTTTTGCTAACACTCTATTGATGAAAATTTTGCTACATGGCCACATGTTAACGGCAAACAATGTTAGGATATGCAGTTCCATTGGACAGCTATGCCTTCAGTTGTATTTCTTTGGCTATACAAGAAGAGCTAAATGAGTTTTAATAGGCAGCTAATAGTGTCTTCCATAAGGGCAAGAGCAAAAATAGGTAGATATTGCAGTCATCCAAATGAAAGATGATGGTGACCTGGACTAACATGGTAACAGTAAAGGTGAGGAATAGTAGATGGCTTATGGATATGTTATATTTTGAAGGATTTGCTAATAGACTGGATATGGGTGTAAAAGTCAAAAATGATTCCAAAAGTTTTGATCAGAATGACTTGACACAAATGTTTAATTAATAATTGCATGAAAATATTCCACCTGAGCCAGACATATGTCTCTTATTTCTATCTTTTTAAACCCAACACTACATCTTAGTATGAGTAAGACTTGACTCCTTCCTTGAAAGCCAAATTTCAAGTTTCAATTCTACTACTATCAACATTTGTGAACTTAAGCAAAATCATTGTATATCAGTGAGTCTTAATTTCCTTCTCTATAAAATAAAAATAATTAGTACCTACCTCATAAATTTACTGTGAAGATTAAATAAGATAATATACACAAAGTACATAGCATAGTGCAGGACACATTAGAAAGCACTTTGTATAAAACAGACCAAGACTTGTGGCAAGGACTAAATATAATTATATATGCCTTTGTAAATCCCATAACACAATTCTTGGCACATGATGAGTGCTCAGTAAAATGGCATTTGTTATTTATAAAAGGTTAGAGTTGTCAGACAAATTTAATGACTTCCCAAATTTTCCCAGAGACATTACTGTGAAGAGAATGTTCTATCACCACAGTGCAGAAACTAAATGAGCATGCTCTACAGAGTTGTTAAACTGTTAAAAATATTTATCTTAGATTCCCAGTTTGTAAGTATCAGCCATAATTTCTCTCTATCTGGTATTCAGAACCCTGAAATCCTCCACCTATTAGTGTTAGAGGAATATAAATGATACTGATTCAAACTATAAGGTTGCTTTAGTTTTATTAATCACTCATAATGCCTGCATGTTTCAGAGAAAAAAAAAATCCATCAGAAACTAAACTCAAGCCAGTCCATGTAAGTGAGTGCCTGCACTTGACAAGATAAACAGACTCACACAAATTAAAACAGGGTGGGCTGTGAGAGCCACTACTCTTTTTTTCTTCTATTGTCCTCATTGTCACTTGTTGAATTTAAGCAACAAAGTATATCTCTGATCAGGAAATGAGCTTTCTATTATGACCCATCTGTTATAATATGCATATCTATGTAACATCCTACATAGCTTGAAAAACACTTCCACACACAGTGATACTTTCAACAACTCCACAAGGCATTACTGTTTCCATTTTACAGATTTTAAAAAAAGAACTAAAAGTTAAGAGGTAAAATTACTTGTTCCCAACCACACAACTATTGAGCAATCTATCATTTTTACAAAGTAACGAGCTGCTACACCTTGTATTTAAAATCTTTACAGTGAAATTCTGAATGTGCATTATCATACTTATGTTTTTGCACAACTGACAAGCTTTTCTAATGTAGGTATCCAATACAAGCTGGGATCAGTGAATCCTGATCTCTCCCCTCTCCACAAATTAGTTAGACTTACAGCATTTGAGTTCTTCAGCTTGTCCATGTTTTCCCACCTATTACTAGAAGCTGAGACATATCTGAGGAAAATATTCCAGAAAACAATGCTTGTTCCATACCTGCTGACCAGATTGCCTCCCATTGTAGTACAGTTGAACCTTGAACAATGCAGGCGTTAGGAGCCACAACCAACATGCAGTTGCAATTCACATATAGCTTTTGATTCTCCAGTCAGACCCTTCTCATGTGCAAATTCACCCAATGGCAGAAGGAAAACAGTATTTTCACATTCCCAATTACAGATTTCCAAACTCAGATGGAAAATACTGTTTTTGATCTGCCATTGATTGAATTTGCAGATGTGAAACCCATAGATAAAAAGGCATACTATATTTACTTATATAAAACAATCACCTACAATTGAGTCTGTGCAGTTCAAACCCATTTTATTCAAGGGTCAACTGTATTTGCTTTCTGCTTGATTTGACTTAACCCTGAGTTCACACTTTTTATCTGAGAAATACTGTGCAAACTACTTTGCCTTTTCCTGAGCCTCAATATTCTCAATTGTAAAATTGAGATACTAGTGGTATCCACTTGACAGAAATTGTAGAAAGCTAAGTAATGTCTGTAAAACTCTAGGCACATACTAATCATCTAATAAATGATAATATTATAATGGGAGTAGTAGTGATTGTAGTAGTAGTATTAATTATTATTACAGTTTCCAGATTATTCCTTTGCCACTTCCCATTAAAACATTTATCCTCCTTCTCAAGGCACTATCTGTTTGTTTAATCTGTTGAATAACCTCCTAACCTGCTGATGATAATTTAATGTGTTACTTGCCCTCTAGATAATATATATATTAATTTTAACTAGATACTTGAAATACTTGTCTCAAAGAAAAACAAGAACAAACGTGCTGTACCTTTAAAAAAGAAATTTGAGAGCTAGTTTTATTTTGGCTGTACCCATATTCTGTAGATGGTCTTTTAATCTACCTGGTGTATATCCAGGCCTGACTGTATTTGGTTCCAGATGTAAAAGAAAAAGAGGGAAGAATGGATTTCACTAGGTATTCCAGGAATTGACTTTAATGCCAAAGTATTTGAAATTGTTATTTGGAAACAAAAACAAAAACAAACAAACAGTTTTTATCATTTCAACCTTCCTAGTTCCCTCCCTGCCTGCATCCTAGCCCTCTATCCCCAAGCACAAACAAACAAATAAAACAAATATCTCTGGACACCATATCTGTCACAGTGGAGCTAAGGGGAAATGTTGCATTGTGCTGTAGTCAAATGCATTTGAAAAGAAATGATACATAAAGAGAGGAGAACTGGTATTGTCAGAAATGTGCAGAAACACCTCTGTGCTTCTCAGAATTGATAACCATAAAAAAGGCTGAACACAGAACAAAATCAAAACCTTCTCCCCCTGAGAATATTTTATTTGCCATGTTTATTCCTAAACATTCTAATTGACCATAAAGGATAATAAAATATTTTAGATGCAAATTGCACTTTCCAGAGAAGAGAAGATCCTGGATAGTATGTCTGGCTGCTGAGGATTTTTGCATTTCAGTAAGATACTGGCAAAGCAAAAGGTTGTGTCATATGTTCATTCAAGTGAAACTCACAATGAAGAATGCCACCTTTTCTCAATTTATAATCTTTTCTAGGGTTTGTCATCCTCAGTAACTTCCTCAAAAACCTAGATCTGAATTTTCTTAGCAGTGGAACAGTGCAAACTTTTCAAACAAGAAACAGTTTTACCCAAGAAAATGAAAATTTGCAAGGATCCTGGCTGAAGTCTGCTTTAGAGGTTGAAGGTACCATACTATGTCAGGCAAAAGACAATACAGACAAGTTTAAATATAAATTAGGACCAGCCCCACTAAGAGGTTGCTGTCTATGTTTATAATTCCACATTAACTTGCCATATAATATCAAAATTCATTCCTTTGAAGTATAGCACAGAGATGCTGGTTAAAATGCATTGGCCCCAAACAAAAGTATACACATATATATTGGTTCATTATGAAGGGAGGCTGATCTTGATAGAGAGAGAGAATTTGGGTATTACTAATAGAATGTAGGTCTGAAGAAGATCCTGGACTCTGGAGTTTGGTGGTGAGGGTGGTGAAGCAGGTGCTGAAAGTACTTGCAGTAGGGAAAAACATCATATCAACAACTGAACTATTTTGCAAAGAGCCAGCCTTCTTGGCTTTTCCCATCTCTAAGCATTATATAGTCTCTTCTTACTTTATGCTAGTCCCTGAAAGACCTTGAGTGATCACCAAGTATTATCACAACAGTAAGGTTTTAATCAAACTTATCTGTTAACTATGAAAAGTATTCCTCATATTATTTTCCATTATTCTATCTCCTTACTTCTTCCCAGGAAAATGGGACTCATCTAAGTGGTCAGAAAAAGCCTGTACCATTTTTCCCAGCCACTTTATCTACTCTTGTTCTTGCAAGTGAAGATGTCTACAGAGAGTTTATATCCTGCTCTGTTCCTCCATGCAGAAAGTTTTACAGGAACATAAATATCTGTGCAGAGGGGATGGACAATGTGATAGTCTAGTGCTGCTTCTGGGTGGATAAGTCTGGAATGCATTATTAAGAAGCTCACTTATTTGCAGATATAATCTAAATTTTCTAATATCAGAATAATTAGAAATAAAGAGGCAATTTTCATTTCCCATTTACCTTGCTCTGTTTTCTTAAATATTTGTTGGTTCAGAATTTAAGGTGTTATTCATTGGACTACCTCCAATCCAAATACTTGAAACATTGAACAAAAAACATAGAGAAATAGACAAGAAATAAAAATAGATTTAAAATAATATGAGGAGACTCTCTAGATGGAGCCTGGGCCATGGTTATAGCCCTTGTACTTCAGTTTATAGACAAGATATTGTGAACTTGGCCATCTGTAAAGGCTTATACTGGGACAAGAATCTGGGTTGATAATTATACAATTGGCCTTTAAATATACAAGGCCAAAATTAACCTCTTAGTGAGAAATTTCCCCAATTTTAATTGAAGTTGACAGATCATAGACTCCAAATATTTGGGTAGATTGGCATCCCCGGCAAGGCTAAAACCAAGATTTCTTGCAACTATTATTTTTTTCTTCAGATAGTATTGAGTTTTTGCCACAGTCTATAGCAATTCTGAGTACTGGATATAAACAATATAATTTTGCCTAGGATAACTTCCCTAAGTACTATGGATTGGCCTGTATTTGTTGTTGGGCACTGCATAACAAATTATTCTAAAACTTAGTGACTTAAAACAAGAACAATTGCTATCACAATTACTATAGGTCAGGAATTGGGTACAGCTTAGCTGGACCTCACATGTCAGTGTCCTCCACAGATTGCAGCAAGGAATTATATAGGGTTGTAATCACTTCAGAATGCAGTTCCTCAAAGACTGTTGAACTGAGGGTCTCATACCTTGCTGTCAGTTTCCTTGATACATGAGTTTCTTTCTAGAGCACTTCACAATATAGCAGCTTACTTTATCAACTCAAGCAAGTAAAATACCAGAGAGGGAAAGAGTTCTACAAATATTTAAGTCATAGTCTTTTGTAACCTAATTATCGAAGTTTTACCCCCATTATTCTGACATATTCTATTTGATAGAAGGAATACTGCTAGGTCCACCCCACACAAAGAAAAAGGATTCTATGAGGGGTGAATTCTAAGAAGTAGGAATCAATGTCAGTCATGAGGTGGCTATCAAAGTTTGTTCTTTAAGAATTATGAAACAGTGTGATTATCTTATGAGTGCTAGTAATTCTTTGAATTGTGTTAAATATTAGAGACTTGGCATTAAATTAGTACAAACTCTGAGGCCCTAAAAGTACCATGCCCATTCCAGTAAAAGACAGCATAGGCTAAAGCTGCTGAAGAACCCCAACTCTGCACATGCCTTGAGAAACTTTCTAGTTAATATTGAGTAGAAAAAGAAGCTAAGGAGAATATATTTTGGTCCTTAATTTTCTTGAAATTTGAATCATGAGGGCAAGAAAATTTTATTTTGAACTTTAAGTTCTTTGAATTTTAAGAAATTCAGACTTTTACTTTTCTGGACATTAACTGAAAAATACAAAGGAATTTAACATTTGGATTTTAATTTCCCCCTAAAAATGTGGTAAGGGCAGATTATATCATATGAATGATATCTTATTGTTGTACATTATCATTGTAGTATCTTACTGTTGTCTCATATTGGATCTCATCGTATATCCTCTGATAAGCAACTTAAAACAATGCAGCTCAACATCATTTGATAAGGGAAATAGTATAGGGAATGAATTTTCACCTTTGGGCATAGTATGATCTTGATATTAATTTAATTAATATAGTCTTTTGGACACATTTCAGAACCTTTTGGAAGCACCACCATCTACATTGCCCATTAGTAGTCCAGTAATTGCTATTGGGAAAGTAGCCTTATCAATGTGGGAGCAGGACTATTTTCACAAACTGCTTCCCTTTTCCCTCACAGAGATGGTTCAATGGTTAAACTCAGTGAGTTAAAAGAAAAACAAACAGAGAAATATTAGGAGAGACTTCTTCCCACTCCAGATGTTTGTTTCCATGGGTTATGTGTGATATATCTGTGGAGAAAAGGGGGGGATGAGGAAAATTTTTCCTGGTTGATGAGCTTAGGGGAAGGAATTGTGCTTGCATAGTTCTGCCCATTCCTATTTTTCTTAGGATATGGCTGACTACAGAGGACTTTTATTCTGCTCTGATTCCTGCCAAACAGTGAGAGGGGCCTGACACTTGTAAGAGGATCCTGTAGTGGTATGGCATAGCCCATGATCAAGAGGCTGAGTCTTTGATACAGAGACACAGTATTGGAAAGCCCTTTTACTTATTATTATAATCTGTGTCCTCCACCTTGGCTTTTAGTCACAAATAATAAAAGGTAATATTTTAGACTCTTTCTTCAAATTCCTTTGAATTTCTCAATTGTTCAGAACTCAGACAAGTACATAAAAGAGTTGTGCCATTGATTGGCCTCCCCATTGCTTACAAACTGAAGTGGTCTGGATATGAAGGATAATTTGCTTCTCAAAATAGTAGAGAATAGAGAATTCCAATGAAGAATGGGTGGGAGAACCCTGTGCAAACAACATAAAAACCTTGGGAGATTGTCACCCACATCAGGGAATAAGACACTCATAATGGAGATGAGCCTTAACCACTTGGCTGAGGGCTAGATGTTAGCTCCCAGAATAATAGGACTATTTTCAGAACTTCACTTTCAAACTCAAAAACTTCTTTAAGATGCACAAAGTAAGAGGACAAAGATGGTGGCATGAAAGGATATCCCTGAAACCTCTCCTGGAAATTACAGCCAAAATCCGACAAGGGAATCCCCAAGTGACACAGCCTCAGGTGAGAGATCCACCCACCATAAGAAAACACCTAAAGGTCAGAGAAATAGAGGCAAACAAAAAAAAGGGAAGGGAGTTGTGCAGAGACAGGGCTGTGAAACTTGACCCAGGGCTGGCAGAAGAAGAAACAAACTGAGGAGGAGGGCCAGGGAAAACAGGTTGAAGCACAGCACAATCCTGGGTTGGCAAAGGAGCAGACAGTGGAAGCCCTGCAAGAGGACAAGATAAAACTCAAGCCTGAGCTGAGGAGTGCTAGTGCCCCCACTGGAGGTCCACGCCCTATATGTAATAGGACTTGAACAAAGGTATGCTAAAGTGCCCAGGGCAAAAATAGGGACCCAGCCTAATGTGGCTTGAAGCTATGAGCCCAGAGATACAGGATTAACCACAAATTGGCCCTTGAAGAGCTTGAGACTAAGTGCTGACAGCCAGAATGTCTATTGATCAGAACAAAACACAATCCTGGGTGAAACACAAGCTCAGGAGAAGGAAGAAAGGCTGTACCAATGGTCCTCAACCTCCATGCAAAAGGCCAAGCTTGCTTTAGGGGGTACATCCACTGTAGCTCCCTTGTACTCCTGACAGAGGCCCAAGTGAGTTTTACGGTGTGTATCCAACACAGTTCTTGATGGAAAGCCAAGCTTGCTTTGGGGTGTGCATCCACCCCAGCTCTAGTGTGCTCTTGAAAGGGTCAAGCTTGTTTTGTGGTGTGTAGCAACCCTGATTCCAGTACACGCCTGATGGAGAGCCAGTTTTGTATTGCAGTGCATGCCAGGCACAGATCAGCACTCACCTGATAGAGGAGAGGGCTTATGCTGCAGAGTGTGCCTGCCTCAGACCTGAGTGCTCCTCATGTAGGTACAGGCCTGTTTTATAGCTGATCCAGCACTGACAGTAGTGAGCAACAATGGGACAAACAGCATCGATGAACCACAATGCCCCCAAAACTAGGCAGAAATTGTAAACATAGAGACAGGCTGCTTCCTCTTTCTCTCCCCCAAACTGCCATTGTACTGTGCAGCAAATAAGCCCAGTGCACTCCCAACAATCCCCACCCCATGGGAACAAGTTGCGGGGAGAGGGCTCAGGGAAACTGTAAAACAAAGATACAGCAGCCTCTGCCTGCAACACCCTCAGAAGCAGAGAATATCATCACCCACCACATTTTCTCAAAAAGGAGGTACATTAAAACCAAGGCAATTGAGTCAAAGAGGAGAAGCACACCATCCAGGAAAACTCCATGAGTGAGAAAATCGAACAATTAAGTGAAAATACCGTAAGATGCTGCAGTGATACCAACTGGAAAGTGAAAGATAGACCTCCTCATATCTTCCAGGGGAAAAAGTCCTTATGCCCAGGAAAAGAAACATGAAATACAATGAATGCCCTCCAGAAAAAAAGCCTCTCAGGGAGAAAATGGTAAACCTGCAGAAAAGGAACTTACAGATTTAGAAATATATTCTCTAAATGACACAGAATTCAAGACTGCAGTCCTAAAAATACACAGAGAGCTCAAGGAATGATGGGAGAGTACTCAGTCCCAGATAAATAATCTCAGAAAGGAAATCTCTGAACAAAAAGAAAACTTTAACAAAAGAAATTAAAACTGTAAAAAAGAATCAAAGAAATTCTGGAGACAAACAATGCAATAAAAGAAAGAAAACATGAACGAACTAGCATGGGAATCAGGACTGACCAGATTGAGGCAAGAATTAGTATCATAGAAGATAGAAACATGGAGATTGAAGAGAGGAAGAAGACAGATTTGACAATCAAAAGTGACTAAATAAATAAATAAAGATCTCTACAAGAACTGCCTGACTCTGTTAGAAAGAACATTAGAATAATAGGAATAACAGAAGAAACATAACAAAATTCTAATGAGAGCTTTATCAAACAAATAGTATACGAGAACTAAGGGAAGGACTGAAACCCCAAATTCAACAAAAAACAGGGCCCATAGCTGCCTGAACCCCATCAGACCTACTCCAAAGGCCATTGTACTTAAGATGTCAAAAATCAAAGGCAAAGAAGGAATTATTAAGGCAGCATGGGAGAAAAAAATTATAACTTTTAAGGAAAAACCCATCAGGCTGTTATCAGAATTCTCGGCAGAAACTCTTCAAGCAAGGAGGAAGTAAAATTGTATATCCGAAATTTAAAAAAGAGAAAGTATCAGCTAAGAATAACCTATCCAGCAAAGTTATCTTTTAGATATGAAGGACAAAAAAAAACAAAAAAACAAAAACAAACAAACAAACAAAAAACTTTCTCAGACATACAGAAGCTGAGGGAATTCTCCAACCAAAGCCTGGCACTCCAGGAAATATTGAAGGAGGCTATTCGACCTGAAACAAAAAGCTAAAATAAATGGTGCAAAATCGGGACAACAAAAACATAAAAAGGGAAGACAACAACATTTAAATTCCCAAAAGAGAATAGAAATAAATAGGTGTGCTTAAGAAAAGGAGCTACTACATATCTGAAACTTTCCTTTTCATAAACTTCATGGTAACTACTTAAAAAAAAAAAAAACCAGAACCAAGACACACAACCAAAAAATTTTAAAAAATGACAAAACAGAATTAAAAATCATAAAACATCATCAAACTAAAAAATCATACAGTGAGAAAAAAAGCAAAGAAGAAACCAAGACACACTGAACAATCAAAAACCTAGAATACAGAATGGACATAGGAAATCTTCATATATCAATCATCACCTTAAATGTAAGTGGACTGAAGTCACCAATTAACATGTACAGAGTAGTTGACTAGATTCAAAAACAAAACCTATCTATATACTGTTTTGAAGAGACACACCTCAGTCACAAGGACAAAAACAGACTCAAAGTGAATGGGTGGAAAACAATACTCCAAGTTAACAGCATCAGAGTAAAGCAGGAGTAGCCATACTTATATTTGATGAAACAGACTTCAGGATAAAAAAGGTAATAAGAGACAAATATGGACATTTCATATTGATAAAGGGGATGATAAAACAACAAGATGACATGACACTCATCTATATATATGTCCTCAACCAGGAAGCTGTGAGTCTCCAGCCAGCTGGGACTCACCTGAAACACATGGAATAACTACTCAAAGACACAAAAGTTTGGTCAAGAGGGAGAGGGAGAGGCCATCTAGAAGGATAGAGACCTAGAGACTTCCTGAGGCTCTCTTCCCTGACGTTTTTATTGAGAAATTTAACAAAAAGTTGGAAGTTGCTTAATGGCAGCTGATGCAGGGAAAAGGGGAAATATGGGGCTGTGTGCAGACAAGCACATCTGTGGAGTTAACTAGTGATGGATGGTAGGTTAATATTCAAGCGAGGGTGTTAGAGGGTTGAGCAGGTAAAGCTCAATAGATGATTGCCTGACTGGCATCCACATAATAACCACATACATTCTTGTGTTTTCACAGATCTCTATTAGTCTTTCCCAGCTGTGTTTAGCCTGAGAACTTACAGTTCCTGTGTTTTCATTAGGATTCCGTCATACACATTCATTCAGCATGATGTGGGGGCCTTACACATTTCTTAGCCACTCCATGGGAGGTTGTGGATTGGGTTTAGTGATCCCTACAGGAAGCACCAAAATTTACAAAGCAACTACTTAAAGATCTAAAAGGTGAAACTAACAAAAACATAATTATAGTAGGTAACCTAACTACCCGCTTGACAGCCATGAAAAAATCATCTAAACAGAAAATAAATAAGGAAATATCAGTTCTAAATGATACATTACAACAATTGTACATAATTGATATTTAAAGGACAATCTATCTTACTACACATGGCTATACATTCTATTCTACTGCACATGGAACATTTTCAAGGATAGACCATATGCTAGGACACAAAACTAGCCTCAGAAAATCCAAAAAGTTTGGAATCATACAAAGCATATCCCCAGACTAAAAATCCTTGAAACTGGAAAACAACCATACAAAAACATCAGTAAAAAGCCCACATATACATGGAGATTAAACAACATGTTAGTTAAAATTACTAGATCAAGAAAGAAATACAAAAAGATAAAAAATACATCGAAACTAATGACAATGAAAATACAATAAAAATTATTCGAAAGACTTTCAATTTACAGTAATTCTTTACATTAACTCCAAAGAAGCAAATTAGTACATTAATTTAAATCAGAAACAAAATTGTAAATGTATTTAAAGGTTTTAGTAGTCTGTAAAAACACAGAAACAATGGACTGTAGAACTGTACACCTGGAACCCAGGCAACTCCTGCCAACCACTGTGACCTCAAGAAGTCCAACAACAAACAAACAAATAAATAAATACAAAAATAAAGTTAAAACATAATAAATGATTATTTCAATTGAGTATGCCACTCAAATTAGGTCAACATATACATAATTTTTAAAATATTTTTATTGTTAGACTTACTGGGGTGACATTGGCCGTCAAGAGTCACATAGGCTCCAGATGTACAATTCTACAATGCATTGTACATCTGTTGCATTATATGTTGACCACCCAGTATGAATTATCTTTCCATCCCCATATATTTGGCTCCCCCTACCTCCTCTCCCACCCCTTCCCTCTTTTCCCACCCTTCTTCCCTTACCCCCAAATAACCCTTAAACTATTGATTGTGTCCATGAGTTTTTTTCATTTGTTTATTATTTTCTTTGTTGCTTTCAGTTTTATATACTGCATATGAGTGAAGTCATATGGTTCTTGGATTTTTCTGTCTGACTTATTTTACTTAGCATGATGATCTCTAGGTCCATATGTTTTGTCTCAAATGGCAAAGGTTGGAGGAGGCTGACTAAATTAAAATGTTTGCTTGCAGGAAGAAAGAGTGAGGTTAGCTTACTCTATCAAATATAATAAATCAGAATGTAAGAATTGGAATGTGACTTGCTGATTTGAATAAAAAGAAAAAGCTACTAATATAACCTCAACTTTTTAAGTATGATTATATCACAGTATGTGAAAAAGTCACTTAAATAAAACTGTCAGTGAAACAATAAAAAAAAATATTGGATTGCAGAGAATACAATAAGAAAAGGGAAATTTACACCATTACAGGCTTATCTCAGAAAAAAAAAGAAAAAGCACAGGTAAATAGCCTAATATCCCATCTTAAAGAACTAGAAATAGAAGAACAATAAAAGCCCAGAGTCAGTGGAAGAAAGGAAAAAATAAAAATTAGAGCAGAACTAAATAAAATAGAGAACAAAAAAATGATAGAGAAAATGCGACAAAGAGCTAGTTCTTTGAAAAAAATCAGTAAAATTGACAAACCCCTTGCTAGACTCACCAAGGGGGAAAAATGAACGAATAACCAAAATTAAAATTGAAAGGGGAGAAATTATCATTGATACCACAAAAATACAAAAGATCCTGTAAAAATATTATGAACAACTATATGTCACTAAATACAACAACCTTGAAGCAATGAACAAGTTTCTACAAACATATAGTTTACCTAAAATGAACCAAGAATAACTGGACAATCTAAATAGACCAATCAATAGTAAGAAAAATGAAACAATTATCCAAAACCTCTCCAAAGGCGAAAGCCCAGGACTAGACAATCTCACAAATGAGTTTTATCAAGCACTCAAAGAGAAACTAATGCCTATCCTCCTCAAACTTTTCCAAAAAATTGAAGAAAGAGCAATACTTCCCAACTCATTCCACAAGGCCAATGTAATCTTAGTACCAAATCCTTGTAAAAATAACACAAAAAGAAAAAGATATGCAGAATATAAAACTGAAAGCAACAAAGAAAAAAGAAGTGAACAAACAAATAACCCATGGACACAATCAATAGTTTAATGTTTATTTGGGGATGAGTGGGTTAGGGAGGGGAGAAAGGGGAGGCGGTGGAGAGAAGGGAGAGGAAGCTAAATATAAGGTGATGGAAAGAGAAGTTACATTACATAGTGAACTTATTATACAACAAGTTGACAATCCACTGTAGAATTGTATGCCTGAAACCTATGTAATCCTTGCTAACAGATGTCACCCCAAAAAGTTTAACAATAAAAATGAATTTAAAAAAATCATAATAAAAATTTAAAAAAAGAAAAAGGAAAACTATAGACCAATATGGCTGATGAACACAGATGCAAAAATCTTAAGCAAAATACTAGCAAATAAAATACAACAATGCATGGAGAAGAAGATACACCATAATCAAGTGGGATTCATCCCATGAACACAAGGATGGTTCAACATACACAAATCAATCAATGTGATACACCACATAAACAAACTAAAAGATAAAAACCATATGACTATATCAATTGATGCAGAAAAAATATTTGATAAGACACAACAGGAGTTCCCTGATGGTGTAGTGGCTTAAGGTTTCGGCATTGGCACTGTCAGCACTGTGGCCTGGGTTCGATTCCCAGTCAGGGAACTACCCATATACCAAATAATAATAATAATAATAATAATAATAATAATAATAATAATAATAATAAAAAGACACAACATCCATTTATGATCAAAACACTTAATAAATTAGGTATGGAAGGAAAGTACCTCAACATAATAAAGACCTTATATGACAAACCCTAAGCTAATATCATAGTGAATAGGGAAAAACTGAAGTCTATTCTCCTAAAATCAGGAACAAGACAGGGATGTCCCCTGTTGCCACTGCTATTCAATATAGCACTGGAAGTTCTAGCAGAGCAATCAGGCAAGAGAAAGGCATAAAAGACTTTCCAAATGGGAGAGAAGTTAAACTGTCACTTTTTGCAGATAACATTATTTTCTTAATACAGAACAATGTATTAAAACTAATAAGAAAATATAGTAAAGTTGTGGGATATAAAATCAATATACAAAAATCAATTGCATTTTTATATACCAAAAACAAAATTTGAGAAAAACAATATCTGTTCTGATGGCAACAAAAGGAATAAAGTGCCTAGGAATAGAGTTAACAAAAGAAAAAGTGAAGGACTTAGAAGTACTAAAGACCTTAGAAGTACTGAAGACACTACTAAAAAATAATTGAAGAAGATGTAAAGACATGGAAAGACATCCCATGTTCATGAATTGAAAGAATCAACATAGATAAAATGGCCATATTACCCAAAGCATTATACAGATTTTACATTATTCCTATTAAAATTCCACAGACATTCTTTGAAGAAATAGATAAAGGAATCATCAGATTCATATGGAACCATAAAAGACCCAGAATTGCTAAAGCAATTCTATATAAAAAGAATAAGGTTGGAGGCATCACACTCCGTGATTTCAATCTATACTACAAAGCATCAATAATCAAAACAGCTTGGTATTAGCAGAAAAACAGACACACAGACCAATGAAACAGAACTGAAAGCCCGTAAATAAACCCACAAATATATGAACAGATAACTTTTGACAAAGACTCAAAAAATATATAATGGGGACAAAAAGCTTGTTCAGTGAATGGTGCTAGGAAAATTGGAAAACCACATGCAAAAGAATGAATCTGAACTGCAAACTGTCATGGTATACCAAAATTAACTCAAAATGCATTAAAGACCTTCACATAAAACCTGAAACAATAAACTGTATGCAATGAAACATCAATACTAAACTTATAGACCTTGGGTTTAGGGAGAATTTTATGAACCTAACCTCAAAGGCAAGGGAAGTAAAAGCAAAAATAATTAAATATGACTATATTAAACTAAAAAGGTTCTGCACAGCAAAAGAAACCATCAACAAAGGAAAGAGACAATCAACTGACAACAAACACTTCAACTAAAAAGTGGGCAGAGGACCTGAACATACACTTCTCCCAGGAAGACATACAAATGATCAACAGATATATGAAAAATGCTCAACTTCAGTAGCTATTAGAGAAATGTCAGTCAAAACCACAATGAGATACAACCCCACACCTGTTAGAATGGCTATTATCAACATGACAAGGAACAAAAAGTGTATGAGAGGGTGTGAAGAAAAAGGAACCCTCATGTTCTGCTGATGGGAATGCAAACTGGTACAACCAGTATAGAGGACAGTATTGAGGTTCCTCAAAAACTAAGCATAGACTTACCATATGACCCAACAATCCCACTTCTGGGTATCTACCAAAATAATTTGAAAACCTCAGTTTGCAAAGATATATGTACCCCAATGTTCATTATTGCACTATTCACAGTGTCCAAGTCATGGAAAAAGCCATAGATCTTTTAATAGATGACTGGAGAAAGTAGCTGTGGTACCCATAAACTATGGAATATTACTCAGCCATAAAAAAGATGAAATAGGGCCATTTATGACAACATGGATAGAGCTTGAGACCCTCATGCAAAGTGAAATATGCCAGACAGAAAAATCCAAGGACCATGTGATTTCACTCATATGTGGAACACAAAGTTGAAAGCAACAAAGAAACAAAAACTCATAAACACAATAGTTTAGTGATTAGCAATATTGGGGAATGTTGGGTGAGAAGGGACAGGGTCTCAAAAATATGGTGATGGAAAGAGAACTGACTCTGGGTGATAAACACATAACAGAACACATAGATGATGTATTGTAGAATTGTACACCTGGAACCTATGTAATTTTTACTATCCAACGTCACCACAATAAATTTAATAATAAAAAAATATTTTAAAAAGACCCATAAATGCTCACTTTTTCAAAATCCTCCTGATTCAACCAGGTCTAAAGTCTTAATTAGAATTGAACAACTATGATAAATAGCAATATGATCAGTGGCTTATTTGCTCTCATACATTCTTATTGCCCCTGGGGATTTTCCTGACATTGAGAGACATGAATTTGCAAATAATTTCTTTCTCTAAGTCTGGAAAAGTTATTGTCATTTTCTTCATTTTTGTTGACATTCCCCCCGCAATAATTTAAGAGTTTCCCTTAATATGTGGAAAGACCAATGACTTTATTTGTCTTCAGGAACTAAGTGACAAAACAGCTATAATATGCTCCAGTAAATTTATGACATTTCTCTTTACATGGCCAATTTGTGAAGTTAGTAAAACAGAGAGGTGTGTCTTTGTGCATAATTACATCTCCTCAAGTATCTTGAAGCATGAATTCCTTTCTAAATGCCAAGAGAGGGTAGGGTTATTTTTTAATGCTAGAAAATAGCATTAAGGCTATCAAGTAGCCCTCTCAGGGATTGCATAGAAGTAAAGAGTGAATAGGAAGGCTCCATCTCTTCTGCAACCCTACCTAAATGATCTCTGCTTTAATCTGTTTTATATATTGAAATTTCCTAAAATACTTATTTGAACACAGGGTCCCAGGATTATAAAAAGTTTGAAAATCCAACAGTAAAAATTCAAACAACCCATTTAAAATTAGAAAAAGTAATTGAATAGACATTTCTCCAAAGAAGATATACAAATGGTCAATAAGCACAGAAAAAGATGTTCAACATCACCTATTATTAGGTAAATGCACATCAAAATCACAATGCAACATTACTTCATACCCATTAGGATAGGTATTATAACAAAATAGAAAATAACAAGCATTGGTAAGAATATGGAGAAATTCGAACTCTTACATTGCTAGTGGAATATAAAGTGGTGTAGCTTACTGTGAAAATATTATGGTTATTACTCAAAAATTAAATATACAATTATCATATGATCCAGCAATTCTACTTCTGAATATAGATTCAAAAATATTGATAACATGGACTCAATCAGATATTTGTGCACCCATATTTATGGCAACATTACTCCCAATAAACAATAGTAAATAAATAAACAAAATGTAACATATACATACAATGAAATATTATTTCCTCTTTACAAAAGAGGAAATTCTAACACATGCTACACCATTGATGAAACTTAAGAACATGCTGAGTAAAATAAACCAGTCACAGGAACAAACATCTGCTATAAAGTTTAACTTATATGACATACCTATAGGAGTCAAATTCACAAAGACAGCAAGTAGAATGATGGTTGCCAGGGACCAATGGAAAAGAGGAATGGGGAGACATTGTTTAATGTGTACATAATTTCAGTTTGGAAAGAGGAAAAAATTCTAAATATGGATAGTGGTGATAATTGCACAACAGTATGAACACACCCAATGCCACTGAATGCTATGCTTAAAAATGGTTCAAATCATAAATTTTATCACAATTTTTTAAAGTTTAAAAATCTATGTCTTATGAGACTTTATGCCTTTTCTGATAATGAGAAGAAATATTTTGCAATGTATGAGGTAGCCCACCTATCATTAAATGGTACCAATGTGCACTTTAGGATGAAGAATTTGTGGACATTCTATTTTCTGAGTACAAACACTGCCTGGGTATGAACCAAACACAAACACATTGGGACCTCAGTACAGATTCAAGGATCGAATCCACCCTAAGGGAGAGCTCAGTAAGTGGAACACAGAATATATGTGAGTATAGAGAAAGATCTAGAGCCTTGAGGGCGAGCTGGTACCTAGCCCCACCCATTGGGATCAAAATTGTTTGCCTCTCCTACCAGTAGCTTTCATAATGGTATACTACAAGTACACTTCAATAGACAATGTTCTGAAAACAAGTTGAGAAGAAAAGTTGAACACTAGAGTAAAGTGGGTTCAGTTGGATGCAATTAAACTCATATGACAAAGTTGGAGCCTGGACTGAAAAGATAGAGAAACTAGAGGACACAAATACAATCAACACAGAGAGCAAAAAAGGATTAAGATGTAGGCATAAGCATATATATAGTGTGACAAAATTGGGGTAGTAGGAATAATAGTCCTGAACTATCCTTGAATATTGGAACACAGCACTTCTCAACTGTGACACTGGTGAAGCTTACTCAACCTCTTCAAAAATTCTAAGCCAGGTAAAGTGAAACTAAAAAGAGAAACTATTAAGCATTCCTTTAAAATATCACCCCCAAATAGAGTTACCATTTGACCCAGCAATCCCCCTTCTGGGGATCTACCCAAAGAACTTGAAAACCTTTGTCCGCAAAGACTTATGTACCCCAATGTTCATTGCAGCGCTGTTCACAGTGGCCAAAACATGGAAATAACCAAAGTGCCCTGTGACAGATGACTGGATAAAGAAGCGATGGTACATATACACAATGGAATATTACTCAGTTATAAGAAAAGATGAAATATTGCCATTTGCAACAAAATGGATGGACCTGGAGATCATCATGCTTAGTGAAATAAGCCAGACAGAAAAAACAAAGAACTGTATGACTTCACTCATATGTGGAATATAAAACTGAAAGCAAAGAAAAAAGAAATGAACAAACAAATAACCCATGGACACAATCAATAGTTTAATGTTTATT
>PVJL010006808.1:0-61524 GCA_004026885.1 Lyroderma lyra | reverse complement strand
AAGGGGAGAAAGGGGAGAGGGTGGGAGAGGAGTGGGGAACCTAAATATAAGGTGATGGGAAGAGAAGTCACATTAGGTGGTGAACTGATTATACATCAAGTTAACAATGCACTGTAGAATTGTATGCCTGAAACCTATGTAATCCTTGCTAACAGATGTCACCCCAGTAAGTCTAATAAAAATGAATTAAAAAATATCACCCCCAGTATTGGAGAGACCTGTTTAAGGCCCAGAAGATCATTGAAGAACAGAGGGAAATGCCATTCCTAAAAGAGTCAATGCGCAATATGGATTGTAAAGAATAAACCATAACACTAAGCTGAGTCACCAGAGGGTGTTTCTATCCATCTTTGTTCTTGTGTATGTATATATCTGAATTTACAAAGCTGTTTTGTGGTTTTTTTTCTTCTACAGAATAGTGTCAAGCTATGTATTGTGTATATTATATATTACATTATATAGTCCACTTGCTTTATCTCCTTGGCAATATACCTTGGAGATTTTTCATGTTTGTAGATAGGGAACTATCTTATTCTTAACTGTTACATAATATTTCATAATAGGGCTGTATTATTGTTTATTCTATCAGTTACCTTTGAGGGGACTTTCATGTCCACTTCGCTTGAGCTACTCTTGCAATTTCTGAAAGATGTCTTCTTTTGACCAAATGTTTATATTTCTCTAAAATTCATATGTTGAAATCCTAACTCCCAATGCGATGGTATTAGGAGATGGGGGCTTTGGGAGGTGATCAGGTAATAAGGGTAGAATCCCCATGAATTAGATTAGTGCCCTTATAAAAGAGACAACAGAGAGTCCCTTGCCCCTTCCACCATGAAATGATACTACAAAATAACAACTGTCTATAAAACAGAAAGTGGGTTCTCACCAGACACTCTACCAGCCTCTGGAACTTGGACATCTCAGTGTCCAGAACTGTAAGAAACAAATTTCTGTTGTTTATAATCACTCAGTCTATAGTATTCTGTTATTGCAACCCAAAAAGAACTAAAACAATGCCCTAATACACACAGTAACACCTTTTCCCTTGTCGTGTAATCACTTAAACTTGTTTTATATGACAAAGTTTTATCCTACTAATGATCAATTTTAAAGACCATTGCCTTGACTATGGAATAGGTTGCTCCAATTTTCCTCTTTTATCAGTATGGTGAACTCTATTTTCTATCTCTACCATAACAATTTGATTCATCCACAGTCATTATTTTGTACCATTTCCTGTTTATTCCCCAAGGCCAAAATCAGTCTACATCCCTTTCCTCTAGTTTTTAAGACAACTTATTTTTAGAAGCAATCTATGACTTTCAAAAAATATACCACCTTTCATTAGTGTTATGTGAAATACTTAATAACCATATGGCTCAGGCACAGACCAATCCTAAAGAACACCCAAATAGGGAAAACACTGGTCTCTGTGTCATACTTATACCAATTGGCTGAGTACCAGGCTTTTTTGCAATGCCTTCTACATGAGATTGTTTGCTAAGCCCAAATCACTTTTTTTTGTCTCCCATACTTTATTTGTTCATTCAATACATATTTATCAAGAGGCTGCAATGTTCCTTGTGTTTAGGCATTGCATTAGAGCAAGGTTTCTCAACTTCAGAACTAGTGACAGTTGGAGCAGGATAATTATTTATTATAGGAACTATCCTGTGTATTGTAAGATGTTTAGTTTAGCAGCATTCCTGACCTCTTCCCACTAGATTCCAGTAGTAACCACCTTCCTTTCCCCAGTTATGACAATGAAAAATGTCTACAGACATTTCCAAATGTCTTCTGGGGGGAAATAATCACCTATTTTTGAGAACCACTAAGATGTTCAGGAAATATAAGAGAAACAGATAAGATTTCTGTTTTTCATTAGATTATAGTCTCATTTAACATTTCATTTAATGTAATGGTGAGTCAGCATAAAATAAGTTTCTGTTGTTAGAGTACTATAACCTAAATATTTTATCTTCTCCCAGAGTTATATAGAAGAATCTTTACCTTCAGAGCTTTGGCCCTAAGGGTCAGAGCAGTAGGTACTCATAATAAAAGAAATGGGCCAATGTTTATAAGGTTCATAAATAAAAACTGTATTCATATTGCACCTTTTAAATGCAATAGTTGAAATATGAAACATTGTGGATAAATGCAAGTACATTTCCCCACTGACAGAATTTAATAGCTCAGAATCACTTTAGTTTTATTTCTATCTAATCTTAAATGGATAAAGGCTCCTCAGATTTTAGGTATTGATTAAGATCATGTCTGTAAAGAAACTATCCCAGTTCTAAGTGATTTTACTGATTTATCTCATTCTTTCATCACAACAAGACTATAAGGTAGGTGCTGCTATAACCTCAACTTTAAAAATAAGAGAATGAAGAGAGGTTAAGTAAGTGGCTTAAAGTCATACAACCATTAAGTGGTAGACTCAGATCCCAAATCCTCAGCCACTATGTGGAACTGCCTCAGTGAAGATGAAAAGAATGAATGATGAGGGGAAAAAGAGAAAGTAGAATAAATAAGTTTACCCCTGCCAGCTCTCATTGAGTTGAATTTAGTACCAATAGCAAGAGAAGGATGCCCCAGACCACTTTTGAACTTGCTTGTGACCACCTCAGTACCAGGTGCCATAGATCCAAACTCAAGAGTCTCTGGTAGGTCTTATGATGTGTTCTCAAAGGGGACGAGAAACTGGCAGGAACTATTAGCCTTGCTCAAGGTCAGAGAAGGAAGAGAATAAAGTCCAAATTATATGACAATGTCTCACTGTCCCATACTCCACAGAAACAGAATTGCTTGCTGTGGCAAAGAATGCTCAAGGTCAGAAAAGCAAAAAACTCAGAGCCAGAATAACAAATAACTTTCAGTGAGAAAATTCATGAAATGAGTTTTTAGATAGAAACTTTGAGTGATCCTCCACCAAAGATAAGTATCTCCACTGTACTTGAATATTTCTCCTTTGTTTTTTTCTTTGTATGTTGTTTGTTTGTTTGCTTCTGCAACATAGAACCTTCAGAGACTATATTTTCATTCCTTGCCAAGTTCACCCAAATTCACTGTCCTATGTAAGTAATAAATATATATACAGTCAGTTCTGCTATAAAATGACATATGTATTATTTTTAAATTACTGCGCTATGCAAAATTGCACAATAAAAACCATGGGGCTTATTGAAAATAATTAGGTTAGGAAAAAAATATATATATCAGTAGCATGTAAAAAAAGATAGAAAATGCAGCAGTTTTACACATGTTAATGGTTAAGAAATATTTGTACATAAATACTACAACAAATATAGGACTTTACCTTGAAAAGACTTAAAGTTTGCTTGACATACTGGGTTACTAGTTATTGTGAAGTTGTGGTAGAAGTGTTATCTGAAATCATATGGAAAGTTGTAACACTAAATGTAAATGGGCATGGATGGTAGATATTTGATGTGTGTGTTTTGTTTTTTAACACACAGGTCAGTTCAGGGGGGTGCAGTTTTCTGGATTCACCTAATGTTTCTTCTGATGGAATCATTCTCAAGCAAACATTAAATTTATGCCATGCTCAAATTGTTTCCAAATATCAATCTCATTGGATCAAACTAGACTTTTCAAAACAGACATACTAGAACTTACAGCCATTTACCTAGTAAGAAGATGGAAGGCAGTGGCAGAATGAGGTATCGTCAAGAACAATCAGACTCCAATTAAAATTCCAGACTACCTTCCCATGCTACTATAAAGGCATATACCTACAACTAAAAACAATATTTTTTCTTTTCATATTTTCCTTTTTGTTCCAAGATCCTAAAACAAAATACTAGCAGGGCTTATTCATCCCCTAGTGTGAAAATACTAACCTTAGACGTGCTGTGTTCCCCAAATAGCCAAAACAGGAGTCTTTGTAGGATTAGTTGACCTTCACAGAACCTTCATATCAACCAATGCTTAATAATAAGCCCTATCGCTTCTTGGACTTTCGGATAAAATCAAGTGTAATAATGAGCACAACTGAACTAAATAAAGACAGAAACAGCCTCAAGTGTCCATATTTAAATTCTTTCCTTTGATTTTATACCTTTACATATCTGACTCCTTCCATTTACAATAATCTTCCCCCTTGTGGTGATTTTAAAAATATTGCTATAAATTCTTTGATACGTCTCCATTTCAAGATATGGAGCTTAATTCTTTTGCACCTTGAGAGTGGCCTGGACTTAGTGATTTATTTCTAACTAATAGAAGTGAAGCTATGTCACTTCTGAGATTAGGCTATAAAATGAGGCTTCCATTTTGGTTTTCTCTCTTTCTCTCATTTGGATCATATGCTTTGAGGGAAGCTAGTTGTCACGCTATAAGGTTCCCTAGAAAGAGTGCCACATGGCAAAGAACTGGGACCTTCCATCCAGCAGAAACTGAGGCCTGTTGACAATCATGTGAATGAGCTTAGAACTGGATTGTCCAATCCCAGCTGGCACTTGAGATGCCTACACCCATTGATAGTTAAACTGCAACCACATGATGAAATGAGCCAGACCTACTCAGCTAAGCCACACCAGATTCATGACCCTCAGATACCATATGAAAAATTAACGTTTGTTTTATTTAAACTGTTTTGGGGGCAACTAGCTAATAATAATTATTTATCTATTAGCAATATATAAATAATATAACTCTTCCCCCACTTGGTTCACTTCCATTTGTTCTTAAAGAAGCAGCTGAAGTGTAAAGTAGTCCATGAAATCATTCTTACCATATTCTGCTACTAGGCCTATCTAGTGATTTCTTAAATTTTAGTTATGGTATATTTTCAGTTCTTAAATTTTCATTTAGTGATTGTGTATATTTTTTTTATTTTTTGCCTAAGGCTTTCTATTTGTTTATTTGTTTCAAAGATTTTTGTCCTTATAGTTATATGTATATTTATAATAGTTGCTTTAAAATCATTTCAGATAAGTCCAACATCTATTATCTAGAATGGCATCTGTTGATTGTCTTTTCTCATGTGAGTCTTGATTTTCCTTATTCTTCATCTGTATACTAACTTTGAAATATTTTGTATATTGCCTTATGAGTCCTTAGAACTTGTTTAAATCCTATGGAGAATGTTGTTATTGACATTTTCATTTTAGCAGGCAATCGATCTGGATTGTGGTTCAAAAGTTTGCTTCATTGTCAAAGCCTTCACAGCACTATACAGGTACAATCCTTATGTCCACCATTAAGTGAATAGTTTGAGACCTGTGAGGTAGTCTCTCTAAGTCTTTGGTTTTCTAAATAGGGTCTAACCCACACATGTTCACTCAGGGTAAAGCCCTGCAGTTCATAAATAATTGGATAGGGTCCATTTCCCAAGCATTTGTCTTTCTTTGACCTTATCCGCACTTTCTGCTTCCCCGAGACTCTTCTTTCCAGCCCCTTGGCCTGAAAACTAGAGCTTTTGTTACCCTCATCTGCTATGTACTTTTGAAACTGTGCTCTTGTTTCAGTCCAAGCAGTGGGAGTTGGCCTAACCCTCAAAGTTTGAGTTCCTGTAGTCTCCAATTATCAACTGCTGCCACTATTGCCAAGAATTTTGTGGGAGCTAGAACACAAGGAAATAGAGAAGAGAAACAGGGAGAAAATTAAATATTTCCATACTAAGTGTTAAGAGTCCCCTTTTTTATTCTTGAGCCAGAATTAGATTACTTCACCTAGTGCTCTCTCAGTCTGCTCCCTGATGACCACATCCAGGATTTTAATGTACTGAGTTCAGGCAGGGTTATACTAGAAAAAAATAGCATAATTACCACCAGTTCAATGATACTTCCTATTCTGGTTTACTTTCCTAATCTGCTAGTATTTCATTTTCATACTTCTCAATGTTCCATTCACTCTGTTCAGGTTTTATAGCTACATAAAGTGGAAAAGATAGTGTAGCAGCGGTTCTCAACCTGTGGGTCATGACCCCTTTAGGGGTCGAACAACCCTTTCGCAGGGGTTGCCTAAGACCATTGGAAAACACATAATGTACTTATGTAGACCAGTCACACATGTGTAGAGAGCAGCTACCAATAATTTTATGATTGGAGGTCACCACAGCATGAGGAACTGTATTAAAGGGTCATGGCATTAGGAAGGTTGAGAACCACTGGTAGAGTGTGCTTACTTCTAACCGAGAGTGGAACCCATAATGCTATATGACAATTATCTCATTTTATTTTTCTATTTCTTCTTGGAAGCTTCTTACAACATGAATTTTGTGTATTCTTCACACTTAGAAGAGAGCTTAGCATAACTTTGTTGATGAATAAATTATACTATAGTAAGTGAGTGAATGAGTGAATGAGTGACTGATTGAGTGAGTGAAGGCCCTACCCAGAGGAACCTACCCATTTCTAGAGTCCAAAAACAAGAAAACCAGCTTGGCAGCATGAGCATGGGAGCCAAGCTTGTACCAGTGGAAAGGAAAAAGTTAAATGCCCTCTTCAGTAGTGTCACTTTTTTTCAACAGAATCTCTCTGATGGCAATGCTCCCATCTTTGCTATCTAATCCATTATTACTTGTATGGCAGAGATTTTAGGCACAGTAGTAAAGACGTGATATATACAAATGACTATCAATCAATAAATTTCAATGAACAAACCCATATAATTTCCTCAACATTATGCTAAGTACAGAGAGAATAAAAAAGGAGGAATCACTGTTCCTGTTCTCAAGAAACTTACAGTTATGATACAGTTAAAACTTATAAGACAAACTCATAGTGAAAAATAAAAAAAATTTAAGGCATGGCATCAGAAAATGTGTAATTGTGAAGAATACTTTAGCAGTTCAAATGATGTCCAACTCAGTGCAAGCTGGCACAGATATGACAGGATGAGGCAGGACTTGAGATGAGTCTTAAACTATGGGTAGAGTAGAGGTCTTTTTAGGAAGATTAAGCAGCAAAGGTGTGAAGGTGGTGAAGAATGTGAAGAACAGTGGGCCTGACTGGAAAACTGAATATATTTAATGAGCCACAAAAGGCTTAGCATTTTATATTTACTGCTGCATTCTGAACATACTGTCAAATAATATTAAAATCCCAGTGCTAGAGGGGTCTTCACTTATTCAACCCTATTTAATGCCTAAGGCTCGTATTGTTTTTTTGCATCCAGTTCCCCTACTCTCTCTCCAACACACACACACACCACCCTCTTTCTGGTCAAAATGGTCCATTTAGTATCAATGTTTCTCCCAGGACATTTTTCAGAAGTTTCAGACAAAACTTCCTTTGCTAGAGTTGCTATATCACATGGAGAGAACCTGAATGCAGAATAAAAGAAAGCAAAGACAAATATATATGTGGCAAGATAGAATCTGATGATACCACTTGGTTCCTTGACTTAGGATTCTCTGAAGCTATTTCCTTTTAATATGATATACTCAACTCTATCTTAAAACTTTTTGAATTGGCTTTTTCTCATGTGCTATCAAGTGTCTTGAATAACGTAAGCTTCCTTCACACTCTCCTCACCAACTGGTGAAGCAGCCAAATGGCTTGGAGTCCCAAATTAGAAGGAAATCATTTCTTTCTGAGGCAGCCTATTACATCTTTAGACAGCCCTGGTAGAATATTATTTCTTATATTGAGTTAAAATTGGTCACACTGCACTGAATTGGTCCCATTTTTTAAAAGGTGTTGTCCAAAAATAAGCAAAACATTCTAGGGGTAGTTTGACCAATACAGATTACAATGAGGTTGTCAATTCTCTCACATTCTATTGGCACAGTGTTTCTCAACTTTGGTTCTCTATTGGAATTAACTTGGGAACTTTAAACATTCATTGACCCTCCTTTCTGAGACTCTTAGTGGTTGATCTGGGTTGAAGCCTTGGAAGCCAAGTTTGTGATCCACCATCTCAATGTGTCTTAAACACATAGATTCATTTTACAGCTAAATTACATTTAAGCTTATTGTAAACTTGACCCTTGAGCAACATGGCTTTGAACTGCACAGGTCCACTTATACACATATACAGATTTTTTTCTTTCAATACAGTTGGTCCTTCATGTCCACCAGCTTTTCACAACTGCAGATTCAATCAACTGTAGATGAAAAAATATTTTCACATTCCCAATCACAAATAAAAAATACTGCTCTCAACCTGTGGTTGGTTGAATCTGAGGATGTGAAAGCCAATTACTATCTTAAATTTTTAGAGAATCAAAAGTTATATGTGGATTTTCAATTGTGCAGAGTCAGTGCCCCTAACCCCTGCATTGTTCAAGGATCGATTGTACATTAAAACCCCTAAACCTTGTTTAAGATGAGATTTGCTAAGCTACATTTTGTATTTGGTTAATCAGTTTCTTGGACTTCTCCAATAGTATTTTATGCTTATATCTATTAAGTTTCATTTTGCAGATTCAGTTCATCTACTAAACCTTTCAAAATTTATTGAATCCTAATTCTGTCATCCGCTGTGTTTACTATCTCTCTACCAATGTAATGAGCCTATTTTTATAACTTCAACCAAGCAATTAATAAAAAATATTTAAACGGACAAGGTTGAGGATGTTAACCTGCAGCTTATTGCTAGATATCATCATATTAACACTGTCCATATCTGTACCCATATCATTTGGGTATATTACTTCAACCAGTTACTATTATTAAAACAAGATTTTACTGAAATTAATACAATACTAATAAACATTAATAATTGACATAACTTTTATGAGTGAAATCACAGATATTCATTCTTTCCACAGTAATATCATAAAAACTCTTGCTAAATGCTTGGATAATAGCCACATTCCCCAGAGCCATTATTCAACTGATCAAATACACAACTGAAATTTGTATTACATGACTTCTAATCAGCAAACTCATGTTAAGTCCCAATGATTAAGGATAACTCTTCTTAGGATTATGAACTGTTTTATAGCAATTTCTAGAATCATTGCCTAAGTTTTATATCGAGCATGCCAGTTTGAGGTTTTTATAATAAATTCATTATTATTTTATTTTCAAAAACTATAATTTTATTGGCCATTTCAAATCTTTCTAAAATTGAGTAGATTTCAAAATCCAACTTCTTTAACTTTTATAACCTGAACCTAGAAATGAATGTTTATGATTATATCTGAAGTGTGACATTCTCTTCTCAGACAGCTATGTCCTGCTGAGAATTGAGACACTGGAGTAAAGAGTCTCCTTTTCCACTCTACTGTCTGCTGCAAAAATTGAGCACTACAGACATTAGCTATCATCAAAACACCCTATTATGAAATCAAAGAAAAGCTACTTTTCCAATGTTAGCTCTACAACTTTTTTCTTTCTTCTTTATATTTGCTAGTATTGTGTTTCTCTAGTAGGACTTGCCAGAGTGTGTGTCATTGGGAGGGGGTGGATTTCTGTGTCATCAACTTTTATCTGCACCTGTACTGTACTTTGAGTGTTTTGCTATTTTATCTTTCTCTTTAATCTGGGAGAAAAGGCAGAGCCCACATTGTCATTTAGTAGAAGTTGCAATTGAAGAGACTGGGCAGCAAGAAGAATAAGAAGCAGAAGAATATTATTTTGTTCTCATATAGCTGCTAGCTTTTTACTTCTATATTTTATATATTTAGGTCTTGTTTGTAAAGTACTTTAATGTCTCTCTCCCTCCCCTATATTCTCTCTTTTCCTCCACCTTCTATTTCTCAAATACATTGCTACATTATGTTCTCATGACAGAAATGGGCCTCTCAAATTTATATTAATTCATTATTTTTGTTAGTTTTATTCCAATTAAATGGAATTTCTTGAGAACACATTAAGTTGGAAGTGAAGTGATCAGAGGCACTCACATAAGCACAGCTAACAGAATGTGTTGATAATCAAAGTCTCTCTTAGATCCCACTTCCCTCAGCTCCTACTCCCAGGCATCTGCTTCTTAAACACAACAGCTTCCCTACTTCCCTAAACCTGGTCTTACAGGTCTACTTCTGACCTGCTCTGTGTTTAGAACATATGCCTGTTATGATATATCTTCTGCAGCTCTTGGGAAGGAGGATCTGGCGTAGAAGTATGAACACTGGTCTTGGCCAGTTCACCTTTATCATTGATTTGCTGTGTCTTGGTCCAGACATTCATATGTATAAGTGTATCATTTCATCTGTAGGTTAGGATAACAACAATAACAATAAGAATGCTGACTTCATGATATTGTTATGATAATTTAAGAAATGTGAGAGAATTCTATATAGTTTGATCAATGAACTAGGAAGAATGGACTACTGAGTTTAAGACACTCATATAAGCCATATGTATATAAAATATTATCAATTATAATAACCATAGTTATAATGTATGTAGTATCTACCAGCCACTGTTCTCACTAAACATGCAAACATATACACTCATTCGAGTATATGCACATACATATGTGTGTACATGTGTACCCACATACATAAAAGTCAGGGGTTTTCTGAAGACCATACCACCTACTTGAGCCTTCTTAACTCACACAGCAGAGACAATGTGATATACAAGAAAGAGCACAAATTAGGACATCAGGAGCCCTAAACTATAGCCCCCAATAAGCCGTGAATTCACTCTGCAACTTTAGGCAATTCACACACACCAGTGATGAACTACATAATGCTTACAAACTCTTTCTATTATATGCTGAAATTAATAATAAGAAGGAATGCAGCAATAATGACAATGAAGGAAGAGTTCCACATTCACTACTTCACTATGTATACTGGTGGGGAAGAGTTGGTTCTCATGCCAATTAATAGGGCTGGTCCAGCTTTTATGTACAGCAATTATAGTACACTAGACTCCCCTGATGAGGATGGAGAAAATGATGAAGATGAGTACCAGCTATTTTGTAATCTCTGAAGTCCTATTGACTTCAAAGAAATGGCAGAAGATGCCCCTGGCTTTGATTCCAACACAATGCCTCTTGCAGGTTTTATCCATATTCAAACGCATATCAGCCTAATCCCATTAAATACTACTATAAAATGTGTCAAGTATCAGCCTACAACCCTAGAATCTAAGCAGTCCAGGTCCCATCACCAACAGCTGAGGCAACTTTTATTTCTACCCACCCACTGATGCAAAATGCTAACAAGAGAAAGTTGTATTTCATTATAACCCTAAAAAATTCTCTATTTTTCTCTAAGAGGGCTCCAAATATAGACATCTCCCAAGTGGCCACCAAGGTGGTATGATAAGAAAAGCCACCTACTCAGACTACTGTCTTTCATAGCCTAATGCCTTCATGCATGAAATTCCAATGTATATCATTTATTTGAGAAAAATAGCCTATTAATATGAAGATGATATGTGAAAAGGTAATATAGTAGACCATTAACACATTAACCTATACTTTATCAAGTAAGTTTGACAGGCAACAGGTCCAAAAGTGAATGGAATACAAAACTAGGAACTTTTTAAATAATAATTATGATGAAGAGGGTAAAGAGATATCCAGAGATGAAGGACGCTCCTTAAATTGCAAGCCTGGCCTAGGAAACATGCAGGTATGTAGCATATAGGCAAGAGGAGCATGCTAAAGAAAACACATGATTTTTCTAATCACAAATACCTAAAATATTATTTTCTTACTATAAATCTTGGACCTGATAAACAGAAGGGTCAGGATCCTTGCCAGTTTTCAAACAGATAAAGCAAGACTAAAAAACCTGATTTTGCCCAAGGTCACTGACTTTATCAAGAGGTGCAATTGGGAACAGTGGAAGATAACAAAAATTCAAGTTACCTTCATTCTCTGAACCTCAGTTTCACTATGTGCAAAATTAGAAGTTTGGATTAAGCAACCATAAGACCCCTCTAGCTCAAACATCCTATAACTAAATTCTCAAGCACTTGTTATTATGTTTTAAGAGAAAACAAAAGAGATTTGGGCTCCAATGATACTTCTACTTTGAGACACATTATTCTTAATCAATATTTATTGAATATTTAAGATATGCCAGGCAATATTCCAGGTACTAAACAAAGTTCTCCATGTAAATAATTTTATTTAATCTTCTCAAAACACTATGAGAAAAACACTATTATTAGCCCCATTAAGAAACTGAGACCCAGAGAGTTTAAATAATTTTTTCAAGATCACAGTTAATGAATGATAGAGCCAGAATTGAAATTTAGGGCTGTCTGATTCCATATTCTAGCTCTAACCACTGTTTATCAAAATTATGGTAGGGCACAGATTACCATATTCCCAGAATGAGCAAATACAAGCAAAACGCAAACATTGGCTGTGCAACGTCATGAAAACCACAAGTTTTGGAATCAGATAGATGTTGATGTAACTTGCGACTCTGTTAACTTACTTTAAGCCTAATTTTCCTGATCTCTAAAGTGGAAATAAAAGGGCTGATGTCAGAACTAAATCAGAGTGAATAATATAAAAATATAAAGCATCTGACACATGATAAATAATAACAAGAGAGTTCCCTTCCACTGTAAAGTTCTACAAATTAAGCTTATGAACCAAAAGGTAAATACAATCATAATTATACTCGTTCAGGTTATACAAATTGTGTGGTTCTGAAAGAGCACCAAGAGTGAGGTAGGAGAACTGCCTTATTTTTGTAAAACAACATTAAATTCCACGCATCTTATATAAAACTATTAGTCTTTAGGCCAAGTACTCACTCTACATTAGAGCAACTAGTGGGGACACTAAGAAGCCAAAAGCAGTGTAAAGCCAAGGGCAACCTGCCACCGCTTCAGCTTCTCAAAGTTGACTCACTTTGACATCTGCATTTCTGCTGTCAAGGAAATGAGATTTTGTGAGTCCTAGGAACATGTTTAACATGGTTAGGATTTTTCTAACCAGGTGATGGAAGAGGGGTACAGAGGAGAAACGAAGATTGCTGAGCCCAGGCTGTGTCAGGAGCCAGAGGTAGTAAAATACAGTTGCCTTGCCCCAGCTCTCTGAAAACTCATTCTTCTAAAAAATACAAGCATACCTCAGAAATATGGAAAATTTAATTCCACACCATTACAATAATATGAATCATACTTTTATGCTGGTGGGGGTTCTTGCCTTCAGTTAGCAAAAAAATGCATCTTTGAAGCACAATGAAGAGACATACAATTAAACAAGTCATGCCTATATAAAGAAGAGAACACTGGGAACACTGGTACTGACTGCTACTAGGTACTAGCTTGCTAACCATACTCAGGGTAAATAATAAGAATTATACAATTTTAAAAATCTTTACTGAGCTCCTGATGCTCACAACAGTGCTTTGAGGGAGGATGGGCAAAGATTATCGCCCCACATTGTATTTGATAAACTTCAGGCTCAGGCTCAGAGACATTATGTAGCTTACCCCCAGTCCCGCAGACATTCAAAGATACAAATAGCATTCAAGTCCAAGTCTGATTAAATTCTATTCTAGAGTTCACCACATGCAAAGAAGCAGTCATGAAGAATGCAATAGCATACAGCCTTATTATCTGTGAGTTTCTTGTTAACAGGAGAAATGCTGAGAGAAATATAGAGATCCTAATGCTGAATTTACAAAGGCAACCAAAAATTACAAATACAGGTTTAAAAAGTAGGAACTTTGATGTCTCACAAAAGCCCCCACTATGCTCTGAAGCCCCAAATAGAACCAGCAGAATTTGGCAAAACTATCAGAACTGAAGACAAAAAGAAAAAAGAAAAATAGTACTTAGTAAGAAGTATAGTCTAAGACAGGTATGTACAAACTGCAGCCCAGGATGACTTTGAATGCACCCAAGACAAATTCTTGAAACATTATGAAATTATTTTTGTAACCTTCTCTTTTAGTTCATCAGCTATTGTTGGTGTTAGTGTATTTTATTTGTGACCCAAGACAGTTCTTCTTCCAATGTGGCCTAGGGAAGCTGAAAGTTGAGATACCCATGGTGTAGGAGAGAAAGTGTTTGGGAAATAGAATAAGCAGTAAAGAGAGGAGAGATTCAAAAGGTATTCCCAGGCTTTAGAATTTAAATGAAAATCATGTGTCCATTTAAATTTCATGTGGAAACATACATAGTCCTCAACCATATATCTAGATTATCATAGTCAGTTGCCATAATAGTGCTGCATAGCAAACCATCACTAAATTCAGATACTTAAAACAATAATCATTTATTTTTACTCACATGTTGTTCACCTAGGTTAGGCCTATGTGGGCTTGGCACAAAGCTGTCAGTTGAGTCCAGGTGTGCTCCACATATCTCTCATCCTCCTTGGACCAGAACAATCTCTGGGACCTGTTCCTCTCGTAATGGCAAACGCACAAAAGGATAAGCCCACCCACAGAGCACATTCCACACCTCTGCTCTTGTCATGTCTCCTAAGTTAAATAGCATAGCTCTAGTCAAAAGGTAAAGAATGACAATCCAACCACCATTAGGCTAAAGCGAAGTATATGACCAACCTCAACATTGTTAGGACAGGAAAGTACACTACTTCTATAAAGACTGGGGAGTACAGTCAAGGGAGTGAAAAATAAATGTATTTCAGTAAAAATTATAGATGTAGGGAATCCGTTTAACTTAAGAGGACAGTATAGTATGGTGATAAAAAGCTATAGGCTATAACATTAGGCATACTTGAGTTAACATCTCACTTTTTCATTTAGTGTACTGGCTTCTTGCATCCAATATCATAATTTATGTGCCAACCTGAAGAACATGGATAGAAGACATAGTCAAAATTAGCAGAATGTTTATTATATTGTGGCATCACCCAAATAAAATGTTAATGTTGCCATAGCCAAGAAGAAATATTTTCATGTATGAAAGTTATAGTTGCTGTTTAAGTTGGAAAGATGGCATAGTAGATAAATGTTGTGCTTGCCTCCTCCCATGACTAGACTAAAACTACAAAATATTGTATAACAACCAATCTGAACACTAGCTAAGCAGAAGGCCTATGACTAAGGATATAAAGAAGAAGCCAAGTGGAGACTAGTAGGAAAGATGGAGGTGTGAAACAAGCCAGCCCCAAACCCATGAATGCTGGTTGAGAATTGGGAAGGATATCTTAGCATCAGCGGTTTCAACTGAAGGAGTAAGAGACCCCAGCCCCACAAGGAAGAAAAGCTTCCACAACATCTGGCTGTAAAAAATAATTGACTTCAACAATCTGGATGAGATGGGAGGCTGCTGGAAACACAGGTATCCTCGTAAAGGGTCAGAAAACAGACTCACTCACTCAAAGGTTCTCACCTTGGGCTCCAGCAGAGGGATGGCAACTTGGGAGGTGCTAGCGACATACAGGAAGAAACTTAATTGTGTGGTTTCAAGGCAAGAAATTGAGGGACAGTTGCCATTTTTCTTATGTAAAAACTTCCTCCTATACAATCAGCAATCAGGCACCATCTTTTCTATGTTTAGCCTAGCCCACACACGGCCAAATATAAATTTGTGCTGGGTTGATAAGCTCTATTCGCTCTGCCATGGTAATGTCATGGGACCCTGCCCCAACCAACTTGTGCACCATTGGAGGCACGTCCTAAGACTGGCATTGCCCCATGCACCACAAGAGATTTTTCAGCACCTAGTAGCTGACCTCAGCTCATGCACCACAAGAGGTTATTTCAGCAGCAAACAGCTGATCTTAACTCTGGACACATAAAAATCCTTCTTGGACAACTCTCGGTAGTTGGTGGGTTCCAGGTGAATAAAGATTGACATTGATGTTCTCTGACACTTTTGCTGAGTATCTCCAGGCTCAGCACTGGCACCAAATAAGAATCTACATTAACTTGGTGAACACCACTCAGCACACCCTGGTGACATGCTGAGACCCTACCTGATCATGTATTGCATGAGGCTCTTTTACTGACTGAGCCTTATGGACATCTGGCAGGATTGGAGTGCCCTGGGATGTTGAAGAGCAACCTCAGGCCCAGTAAAGTTGGCATCCATCTTTGGTTTTCAATGTGACATCTCCCACATGCCTCCAGATACAAAACAGATACCAACCAACCATTGATCATTTTGCAGATTCTGGCAGGTAGCCCCAGTGTAGCAGCAGGCAGTGGCTGACCTTGGTCTGCACCAGAGACCTTCCCAAGAGGCCCCAGAACAAATATACTTGAAGGTCAGCTTCATACCACACAGAGCATCAATTAGCCCCACAAAGGGCACCCACAAATGGCAGTCTTGACAGGCATCAGAATCTGGTGGGATAAATCCTACTCCACAAGGTAAGCCTTACAAGCTGTGGAGGTGGCCAATCAGTCTAAGGGTCAATCCTACCCACTGACATGCCAACAGCAATTAAGGCTCAACTACCATAGAAGGGTACACACAACTTATGCAAGGGACACTACTTGAGGAACCAGCTCATGTGATCCTGGAAACTATGCCACTGAAATTCACAAGGCATCCACTATATAAAGCTACCCTGCTAAGACTGGGAAACATAAAAGATCTACATAATACATAGAAACAAACACAGAGAGACAACCACAATAAGCTAACAAAAAATATATCTCAACTGAAAGAGCTGAAGAAAACTTCAGAAAAAGAACTAAACAAAATGAAGGCAGGTAACTTACCAGACACAGAGTTTAATACTATAGTTATAGGATTCTCAAGGAACTTAATGAGAACTTCAACAAAGACATAGCATAAAAAAACAAAAAACAAAAAACAAAAAACATTTTTAAAAACCCAGCCAAATAAACAATGCAATAATTGAAATAAAGAACACACTAAAGAAAAATTTCCAAGGGATTAGATGAAGCAGAGAACTGACTCAGCATTTTGGAAGAAAGGTAGTAGAAAACACCCCACTGGAGCAACAAAAAAAAATTTTTTAACTGAGGATTATTTAAGGGACTTCTGAGACAACATCAATTTTACCAACACTCACATCATAGCGGTACCAGATGGAAAGGAAGAGAGCAAGGGATTGAGAACCTACTTGAAAAAATAATGGCTGAAAATGTCTCTAACCTTGTGAAGGAAATACACATATAAGTCCAGGAAGCACATAGTCCCACACAAGATGAATCCAAAGAGGCCTACAACAGGACTCATTGTTAAAATGCCAAGTTTAACAACAAAGAGAAAACCTTAAAAGCAGCAAGAGAAAGGTAACTAGTAATTTGCAAGCAGCTACCATAAGATTTTCAGTTTATTGTCAACAGAAACTTAGCAGACAAGAAGGAATTGGCATGAAATATTCAAAGTGATAAAAAGCAAGGACCTATAACCAAACTACTTTACCTAGCAAGGCAGTTATTTAAAATTGAAGGAGAGATAAACAGCTGCTCAGACAAGAAAAATTTAGAGTTTATCACCATCAAGTCAGTATTATGAAAAGTGTTAAAGAAACTTCTTTAAGAAGGAGGGGAGAAATATAAATATACATAATTAAGTGGAAATAACTATGTATTTATCAACAATTACTTTAAATGGTAATTGATTAAATGCTTCAATCAAATGAGATAAAATAGCTAAATAAATAAAAAAACAAGACCCATATATATACTGTCTACAAGAGACCCACTTCAGATTGAAAGATACACACAGACTGAAAGTAAAGGGAACAAAAAAGATATGTTATGCAAATGGAAACAAACAAACAAAAAAACCTGGAGTAGTAATACTTATATCAGACAAAATAGACTTTAAACCAAAGGCTATGATAATAGTCAGAGACATTACAAACTGAAAAAGGGTTCAATCCAGCAAGAGGATATAACCCTTGTTAACATTTATGCACTTAACGTGGAAGCACCTAAATATATAAAGGAAATATTGATTGACATAGAGAAAGAGATAGACAGTTATCCAATCATAGTAGAGGACTTTACCACCTATAGACACCAATGGACACATATTCTAGACAGAAAATCAACAAGTTAACATTGACCTTACATGACACACTAGACCAGAAGCATTTAACTAATGTATTTAGGGCATTTCACCTCAAAACAACAGAATATACATTCTTTTCAAGTGCACATGGAACATTTTCTAAGATAGATCACATCTTAGGCCACAAAACATATCTCAGTAAATTTAGGAAGATTAAAATCATATCAAGTGTTTTCCCTGACTCCAATGGTGTGAAATTAAAAATCAATTACAAGAAATAGGTAAAAAACACACACAAACACATGGAAGTTAAATAACATACTAGTAAACAATGAAGGGGGTTAATATTGAGGTCAAGGAGAAAATCAAAGATACTTTGAGACAAACCAAAATGAAAACACAACATCCCAAAATCTGTGAGATGCAAAAAAGCACTTCTAAGAGGGAAACTCATAGCAATATAGGCAAGAAAAGAAAAGTAAACTCTCAAACAATCACACCTTAAATTAAAAAACAAAAAGACAGTGAATAGTTATCAAAGTCCACTTAGTAGAAGGAGGGAAATAATAAAGATTGGAGGGGAAATAAACAAAATAGAATCTAAAAAAATTGCAACAAATCAATGAAACCAACAGCTAATTATTTGAAAATATAAACAAAATTGATCACTTTTAACCAAACTTATCAAGAAACAAAGAAAGAGGATCAAATAAATAAAATCAAAACTGAAAGAGAATAAATGACAACTGACAATACAGAAATATAAAGGATTATTAAAAATACTATGAAAAATTATATGCCAACAAATTGGACAATCTGGAAAAAATAGATAAATTCCTAAAGACATGCAATCTTCTAAGACTGAATCAAGTACAAACAGAAATTTTAAACATACTGATTACTACTTGCAAAAAAAAAATCAAACCAGTAAAAAGAAAACAAAACAAAAATACAAAACAAAAAAACAAACAAACAAACAAAAGAAAAACTACAAAAAGGAAAAGTGCTGAATCAAATGGTTTCACAGGTGAATTTTACCAAACAGTCAAAAAAGAATTTTGACCTATTCTTCCCAAACTATTCTAAGAAATTCAAAAACAGGAAAAACTTCCAATCACATTTTACAATCCTACCATTATCATGATTTTAAAACCAGACAAAGACATTTTAAAAAGAAAAGAAAAAAATAGTGTAGGCCTATGTCCCTGATGCAAATATCCTCAACAAAATATTAGCAAATCAAATCAGAAATACATTAAAAAGATAATATACCATTATCAAGTGGGATATATTCCTGGGATGAAAGGTTGGGTCGATATCTGCAAATCAATTAACATGATACACCACATAAACAAAATTAAAGATAAAAGTCATATGATCAAATCAATAAATGCAGCAAAAGCATTTGACAAAATTCAGCATTCATTTATGATAAAAAGTTTCAGCAGGGTGGAAATAGAGGGAATATATCTCAAAATAATAAAGGTCATTTATGGTTAACCCAAAGCTAACATCACAATGGGAAAAAGCTAAAAGCATTGTTCTTAAGATCAGAAACAAGACAAGGATGCTCACATTCACCAATTTTATTCAACATATTGTTGGAATCCTAGACAAAAAATAGAAATAAAGAGTATCCAAATTAAAAAGGAAGAAATAAAACTGTCATTATTCACTGATGACATACTATATATAAAAAACCCTTATGATTCAATTGAAAAATAAAACTATTAGAACTGAAATAAATAAATTTAGTAAAGTAGCAGGATACAAAATTAATATTCAGAAATTGGTTGCATTTTTATACACCAAGAACTAGGGGAATATCAGGGTTAAAGTCCCAAGCATACAGATCAAAATGGAATGCTTTGGGGTTTATAATAGTGGCAGCTTGCCAGGGACAGGACTGCAAATAGTCAAGGCCACCCACAAGCAGGAGATCAGGGATAGAGCGGGTTGTTCCCAAGAAACAAACAGAATGATAAAAAGTAACAAGGTTTTGCTGAATGTTGCAGATTTTTTCTACTTCCTCCTTTCTTGTTTGTCTGTCTCAATAAAAGGAGAGAACAAAAGCCAGAAGGGAGCTCCTTCTCTAGAATGCCTTCCTGCCACTTGCACTCCATTTTGGTGTCTTGAATCTCATTCCTGTGTCAGCGGCCTCTACAGATGGTGCCTTGTGTGAGGATCTCTCTTCTTTCACATTGGACAATTTGGAAGTGATCCTGGGAAGTGACCGCGGATTTTGGACATCCATTCATTCTGGTAAGGAACAGAGATGGGGAATTTCCCACACCTTTCCTGGAATCGAACGCTAGCAGGGACTTTTCTTATTTCTCATGGGTCTTTCTCTTTCACAGCCTCAGCACGATCATCTCTTACAACTTAAATGCTTGCTGCAGAGTGCAAGCAATACTCTAATAATCAACTTTCAGACTTTCTTGTAGTTGTAGACAAGCATTGCCCCTGGTACCCTAAAGAGGGGAGCTTAAAATTGGAAGATTAGGAATGCATGGGACGTTGACTTTGGCAATCTCTTGGGCTTGTAACTATTCAACATCTTACTATCTGGAATCATTGTAGACTAGCTCTCTGATCAATTCAGGAGATATCTTCCTCCCCTAAAGACATTTATTATTACCAGCCTATACTTGAGGTGTTACTGCCACCTCCTCCACAACCCCTACGCTACTTCCACCAAGTTCGTTGCTAGAGCTACTGCTCCTGAATTCCAAGAACCCTCTTTTGAGCCTATGTTTAAATGAAGGAATTAAATAAGGAAAACTTTCAGCCTTACAGGCTTTCCCTGTCCTTCCACAAGCTAACCAACCTCCTCAACATGAAACTTTCCCTTTTCAAGTATTTAAAGAATTTTAAAAGAGGCTTAATGATAATGGGATTCAATACCCCTTCACTGTGGGTATTTTAGAGGCTATAGCAAATGGTTATGAAATGGCCCCCTGGGAACGGAAAACCTTAATCAAAACCATCCTCAATAGTGCATAGTATAGCCTTTGGATCCAAAAATGGCAAGATGAATTATGTGCCACTGCCATGCAAAATTTAAATCATAATATTTCTATAGGCTTAGATAGCCTCTAGGAGAAGGAGCCTATAATACTCCTCAGGCACGGGTACAACTAAATCAACAAGCCTTTCCCCAAATAGCTCAGGCTACTATAAAGGCCTAGATGAAGCAACTTGAAAATAAAAGTTCTTCTGTTTCATTTTCCACTACACATAAAAAGCCCTAGGAAACTTATATTGATTTTGTTAATAGATAACAGGAAGTTATAATAAGACAAGTAGAAAATAAGGAAGCTGCAGATGTTCTGACTTTACAATTAGCCTATGAAAATGCAATACAGATTGCAAAAAGGTTTTGGCTCCATTAGACACTAAAAACAAATATTGCAAGATGATCAAATCATGTCACACTGGAGGAACAGACACATACAAGGCACAAGTGTTAGCAGCAACTTTGTTTCAGGCTTGTTTCAAATGCAGAAAAGAGGGCCATTTTGCTAAGTAATGTAGAAACAAGGATTCTAAAAATAACCAAATTCCCACATCACATAAAACCCCTTCCAAAAAATCTCCAAAATGCCAAAAGGGATTCCATTAGGCTAATCAATGCAAATCCAAGACAGATATCAATGGACAACTAATTCAGGGAAACTAGGAAGAGGGCACACCTCCCAGCACACCCAAATCACAATGGAGGCAAACTTGGAATGTTCAGGTTCCCTAATGGAATCCCGATGATCCCTTTCAAAGCCACCAGCACACAAATATGTCTCAGAATTAAGGGCTGCCACTCTTGGAAGTGCCAGCCTATATTTAGAACTTACTGAAGATCTTATACTTAATGAAATAAATTCTACTCAAATAGCACCCACCATAGTATGGGAGCCATTACCTGCAGGACCTGCTGGGTTAATTATTGGTCATTCTAGTTATACAGAAGAAGGGGTACATGTTCTCCCAGTTCTGATTGATTCTATCAAGGTCAGATTAAGTGCATGATTACCACTCAAGGATATCATGTCTAAAAGGTTCAATTAATTCTTTTTGCTTACCAGTCTCCTGGCACTCCATCTATTCTTAGAGGGACAGGAGGCTCTGGAAGTACTAAGGTCTTTTAGGCTATTCCCTTATAAAGAAGCTGTCCCCTCTTGACACTCCAGTTAAATGGAAAATTCATTACAGGTCTCTAGATACTGGGACTGATATTACCATCATCTCCCAGAAAGATTGGGAGAGACAATGGCCCCTATGACCATCAAGTTTAACAGTGACTGGGTTAGGTGGATCTCAAATTCCCAAACAGAGTGTTTCCATGTTATTATATAAATGTCCCAAAGGTCAAGGTTGGGTTCAGCCTTACATTTTGCCTCTTCCACACACATTATGGGGAAGAGATTTATTATCCCAACTCAACCTAATTGTACAAACACATCCTTCAAATTTATCATATTGACCATTAACACTGCCCCACTCAAACTCCAGTGGAAAGATACTCCCCTTGTTTGAGTGGATCAATTGCCTATTTGGGGGAAAAATTAAAACCTCTTTTAGAATTAGTTGAACAACAACTACTAGCTGGGCATATACAACCTTCCACGAGTAATTGGAATACTCCCATTTTCTTATTTTGCATATTCAAAAAATCAAGAAAATGAAGACTTTTACATGATCTTTGATAAGTTAATGTTCAAATCATCCCTATAGGGGCAATCCATCCAGGGACTCACAATCGTACACTTATCCCACAAGATTCTTCTATCCTAATTATTGATTTGAAAGATTACTTTTTTAACTTTATATTACATGAACAAGACAGAAATTTTGCCTTTTCTGACCCTGAAATTAATTGTTCATCACCTGTGAAAAAATATTACTGGAAAGTTTTGCCTTAGAGAATTATCAATAGCCCAACCATTTGTTAAATATTTGTAGCTCGCACTTTAAATCCCGTTGGTCAAAAACACCCACAAATTTATCTTTATCATTATATGGATGATATCCTACTAGCAAGCCCTCCTGGAGAAAAGCTTCAAAATAATTTTCTTGAACTCATAATCAATTAATTCAATATGGTCTCAAAAGAGCTTTAGAAAAAATCCAAACTAAATCTCCTTGGCAATATCTTGGCTATATTATAACTGAAAGAACTGTCTGCCCCAACTTATTCAGCAAACTTCTCAAGAGTCCTAATTTTAAATGATTGTCAAAAATTATTATGAAATATATAGGGGCTGAGACTCATGTTAGGAATTCCCATACATGCCCTTTAAAATCTCTTTAAATTCTTGAAAGGAACTACTGCCCTAACGTCCCCCAGAACCCTATTTTCAAAAGCTCTACAAGAAATGAGACTTATTGAACAATATATTAATAATCACCACCTCACTATAATTCAAACACAGTTACCTATCAATTTAATAATTTTAAATGTACTTCACACCTTAACTGCCCTTCTCTGTCCATTTCAACCAGATCTAGGAATAATTGAGTGGTTATTTTTGTTCCAATCATCCTCCACCAAAAATTAGCACTTATACTTGGTAGTGAATATATCTAATTTCCCAAGGTAGAATTCACTGTCAACATTTCACTGATTATTATCCAGATGTTATTTTTCCTGTAACTACTGCAGAAACCTTTAATACTTCTTTATTAATTCCAAATTTTTCCAAATAGCCCTAGCAGATTTCATTAATGAAGTCAATTTCAATCAACCCCCTGTAAAAGCTCTATTGAGATAACAACTGCTCCCCCTTCAACCCTTTCAAATCATTTTCCAAAGTCCTTTTGCAAAAGAAAAACAGTGTTTTTCAATGACTCAGAAAAAAATAGTAAAGGAGGGATTACATGGCAACAAGATGGACAATGGCATACCCTTACCACTTCTGTTCAGACCTCAACTCAAAGAGCAGAATTAATGACTGCCATTGTTGCTTTACAACAATTTCCATCAGAGCTTATTAATATTTTTGCTGATTCAGCCTATATAGTTCATACTCTTACCACAATAGATGATGTCCTTATACATAACACTATTGATTATACTCTTTATTCCTTTTTTATTTCCTTACAATATTTCGTTCAAAAAAGATGTCACCCAGTATTTGTCAGTCATTTAAGAGCTCAATTATCTCTTCCAGGGCCCTTAACTGAGAGTAATGCTCAAGCTGACACCATAGTTATGACAACAATTCAACAGGAAATTTTGTCTCATCAATTTTTTCATCAAGGAGCTTGCTCTCTTTGCCATGAATTTCATATCTCTAAATCCCAAGCTCAAAGCATCATCTGAGCTTGTCCTGATTTTCAAACACTTACTCCTACACCACCCTTAGCAGTAAATTCTGCAGGACTCAAACCTAATGAACTCTGGCAAATGGACATAACTCATTCTCCCCCATTAGTCTGATTAAAATATTTACACTGCACCATTGATGCATATTCTTATGTGGTAATATGTACTCCTTTAGCTGGGGAGAGGTGTAAACAATATTAAATAAACTCACATTAGTATTTTAGGTAAACTTACTACTCTAAAAACTGACAATGGTTCTGCTTATACAGCCAAACATTTACAATATATTTGTACTGCTTGGGGAATCCAACATATTACAGCTTTGCCATATAATCCTACAGGTCAAGCCATCATTGAATGGTCTCATGCTATTCTTAAAAATGTACTTAGAAAACAGAAAAGGGGGACTATGGAGACCTTAGCAACTCCTACAGAAAGTTTTATATACTCTGAATTTTTTAACTTACAACAAAAGCAGTCTCACCCCTATTAAAATGCATTTTCTTGTTTGTTTGTTTGTTTTTGCTTTTTGGTATGTGGGTAGCTCCCTGACTGGGAATCGAACCCAGGCCACAGTGCTGACAGCACCAATGCCGAAGCCTTAAGCCACTACACCATCAGGGAACTCCCTGAAATGCATTTTCAAAAATAAGATCCTCTACCTCATCCTTTGGTGTGGTATAAGGAACCCCTGGAAGACAATATTTGGAAGGGACCCATGGAACCAATAACTTAGGGGAGAGGATATGCTGCTGGCCTTCTTCCCTCAGGTCCTTTGTAAATTCCCGCAAAGGCAAGAAAATCTTACGATGAGTTGGTACAGCCCGCATACCAATTTAATACCACAAATTGAACAGCTGATGGTCCAGTTTCTGCCCTAACATTGACCCCCCCGCCAGAGTCTGCCAGCAACAAATAATGCTACAGGCTCCAGGTGGGGAGATTTAAAATGACTTACCAATCAGGCTGAACAGATCTTTCAGTGAACCAGAATGTCAAAAACTACCAAAAATCTCTTTCTTGCCATGTTAGTCACAGTGACTATTAATCCAAACAAGTCTCAGGTAATATTAATTCTTTTTTTTTTCTAGCACTTCCTAACTCTGCTCATCTGTAGTAGGCTCATATTCTTAATCTTCCAGCTTTTGCCCCAGTAACATGGGGGAAACCAGAATCCCCTCTCTCTACTAATAATATGCAAGTTAAAGGAGGATCATGGCTGCCTCTAGTAGGTCCTCTCAATGTCCTAATTCCTATAATTCAGCTACTTATATATCTTTTTGGCATTTCCTTGATAAAAATTGGACCCTCACTTCAGGGACCTCCCCTTTTGTCTCTTGAATTTCATATCTACACAGGGTTGTATTTCTCTACTTCCTCAATGGTACATGAATTACATTTATCCTAATAGTTCTTGTGTGTCTGACATACATCATCAGATTTTTATAACAGCTATTGGGACTAAAGGGACCTTAAGACCTGAATTTAACTTCTTCACACCCCTTTATCTTATTTGTCATCATCCTTGGCTCATTGGACATGATAGACTTAAACTTTTTGGGCTACTTGCAATTCTCCTAATTTTACTTATATAAATCTATTCTTTTCTGAATTCAGAATAAAAGATTGGTGTCCTTCCAGATTGGGTGTTCTCAATAATAATAGCCATTGAAATTTGTCCCTCCCTTAGCATGCTCCTGGGGACCAAAAATGGAATCCAGGTTTAGCGGGGGCCTTTATGGTGTTTAAGATATCCTAACGGTGCTTATTGTTCCTTAAAAACCTAAATATGGAGATTTGTCTTCCCTCTTTTTCCCTATACTTTATGGAAAGGCCATTATCAAACATCAGACATAATTCATTGCATTGTTAATGACTCTTTCTCTGACATACTCATTTGTACCACCTAACCTTATATCTTAGTTGGCACCTCCATATTTCATTTACAATATATTGCTCAAGGATTCCAATTAACTCTCACTGTTAATCAATGTTATTTGATTCCCTGCATATTCACTCACAATATTTTCACTTTAAATTTAATCTCTATATTTATTCTATGTCAAAAGGCTGAATTGTGGGTCCTTGTCAATCTTACTCACCCTTGGCTGGGTAATTCCACTTTATAAAAAATTACCTTCACACTATCTAAATTCAAAACAAAAAGAATTTTAGAAATTTTAATTGCCTCTATTATTGCAGCCACCACCTTAGTTGCAGTGGTCACCACTGCAGCTGTTGCCCTTCCTACTTCTATTCATACTGCTCAACAAGTCAGTGCATGTTTACAAAATATCACAGGTGAACTTGAATGCCAAACTCTTATTGATCAAGGAATCCAACAACATTTAAATGGTCTTGAAGCTGCAGTCCTTATTCTTGGTGAAAGACAACAAGCCTCATGGACCTGACAAGCTGTACAGTGTGATGCAGTTTCAATCTATGTGTGTCACCCCCTTACCTATTAACAATTCTAATAATTGGACTGATATTCAAAATAACCTTCAAGCTATATTTCATAACCCCCTTGAAATGGATATTTCTTCTCTTCAGTTACAATTATAAAAACAAATTAAACAACTTCAAGAAGAAGCTAAGAACTTGGATATTTCCCAATTAAATAATTTACCCTCCTGGTTAAATCCTACCAACTGGTTCTCTGGACTCAATATCCATACACAGACTCTTTGTTCCATGCTCATTATTCTTTTTCTCATTTTCTTTCCAGTAATAACAAGTTCATGTCATCTTTCTGGCCAAATAGATCAAACCTAAGCTTATCTTGCAAACTACACCTTCAAGAGTATCCAAACTGCCAATAAATATGACAACAACCACAACTCCCCTGCTTTCTCCTTCTTTTTCCTGAGACAATTTTTCCTTATTATAAAACAAAAAAGGGAGGAGTTTCCTAGTGGTGTTGTGGCTAGGCTTTGGTGCTGTCAACACTGTGGTCTGGGTTCGATTCCCACCCAGGGATCTACTCACATAAAAAGGGGGGGGGGAACCATGAGAACATGAGGGTTAAAGTCCCAAGCATTCAGACCAAAGAGGAATGCTTTGGGGCTTAGAATAGTGGCAGCTTGCCAGGGACAGGACTGCAAATGGTCAAGGCCACACACATGCAGGAGATCAGGGATAGAACAGGATGTTCCCAAGAAACAAACAGGATGATAAAGAGTAACAATGTTTTGCTGAATGTTGCAGATTTTTCCTACTTCCTCCTTCCTTGTTTGTCTGTCTCAATAAAAGGATGGAACAAAAGCCAGGAGCTCCTTCTCTAGGATGCCTCCCTGTCTCTTGCCCTTCATTTTGGTGTCTTGAGTTTCATTCCTGTGTTGGCGACCTCTGCAAAGAATAAACTATCTTAATTGCTTAAAAATAAATTAAGAAAGCAATTGCAAAAGAAAAAAACATATAGGAATAAATTTAACCAAGGAGGTAAACTGGAAAATTATAAGACACTGAAGAAATAAATTGAACAAGATACAAATAAATTAAAGCATATACTGTGCTCATAGATAGAAAGCATTAACATCATTAAAATGTCCATATTACCCAAAACAATCTATAGATTCAATGCAGCATCATTTAGAGTAGTCAGGATATGGAAGCAACCTAAGTGCCAATCCACAGTCTATTGGATAAAGAAGAGGTGTTATATACATACAATGGAATATTATCCTTCCATAAAAAATAAAATCTTATCATTTGCAACAACATGAATTGACCTAGAGGGTATTATGCTAATCAAAATAAGTCAGACTGAGGAAACCAAATACTTTATGATCTTATATGCAGGTAGAATCTAAAAAAGAAAAAATAAATGAACAAATGAAACAGTAACAGACTCACAGATACAGAGAACAAATTGATGGTTGCCAGAGGCAAGGGAGTGTTGGGAAGCTGGGTAAAAAGTGGTAAAGGAATTAAGAAAAACAAAATACTAGTTACAAAATAATCACAGAGATGTGAAGTGCAGCATAAAGACTATAGTCAATAATGTTGGAATAACCATGTATATTGCCATGTGGGTACTAGACTAATCAGAGAGAATCACTGTGTAAATTATATAAATGTCTAACCACTACATTGAAAAGCTGAATCTAATACAAAACAATATTGAATGTTTACTGTAACCAAAAATATTTTTCAAAAAGAGTTATATTTATTTAAGTCTGAATTCTTATTTTGTTAACTTTTCTTTGATTTAAAAAAAATGAATCATTTCTTTGCAACAAAACAAAAGTATTCTAAAGAATGGAATTTATATTTGGCCCCAGGTAAGTTAGAATAAGTAAGACTTTTCTCTCACTAAAACTAAGCACAAAATCTGGGCAAAATGCATGGAGCATCTATTTGAAAGGTAAATAGCAGCAGAAGCAGAGAACACCAGATTTGAGGCATGACTAACCCAGCAGTGAATTTATTATTTTTCCTCTCTTTTAACCCCTTGGTCACAAATTAAGACAGACAGAAACCTAAAAGTGAGCCCTGTAGGGCATATAAAGAAAGCCCTAACATAAGCTCTCTAATTCTCACTGGAGAAACAGAAAAAGAATTTATTAATGCTTATAAAGTGAAGAAAAACCCTAGTTTCTTTTTCTTCCTTCTTACTTCTGTAATACCCCAGCCTCTAGGTAATTCTGCAGATGTAGGAGTGGCAGTGGTAGTGACATGTACTGGAAAACTTCCAGAGCCAAAATTCTGAAGAAGGGGATTTGTCTTTATTTGTTGAGGTCTAACTCCAAGAGAGCAGTTATAAGCCCATAACTTTGTTATTGTGTCTCTGTTCTCGTGCTGTTTGGCCCTGGCTGCAATAAAATAATGAAAGTGAGTGGTTTCTGTACAGAACACCAAAAAGTAGAACCCCAAAGAACAAGAAAATATTGGGGAGTTTGAAGAGAGGAAGCATCTCATTAATGCAACTTTATAAAGTTGCTTATGAACTTACCTCACTGCCAAACTGTGCATGTGTGCATTTGGCCTTAACCAACATACCAAAGGTTCCAAAAACTGAACTAAAATGTAGACCACTACTCAGGTCCTAGTTTGGCCACTGAGTGTCACACATACAAGACAGATTCAAATCACACTGCAAATTTTTGAAAACTAAACATATAAAAATCAGCTTACAGAAGGAGTAGTCAAACTAGTGGTCCGAACTAAACCAGATGGATTACTTGATTAAAAACAAAAGTAACAACATGTTCCATAGGATATAAGTAAGATCAGAGTCTTACAATATAATATTCAAAAAATCCACAGTACAACGTAAAATTACTAAGCATATGAAGAAGCACAAGAATATTCACACACATAGGAAATGATAACCAAGATATCAGTCATGAGAAGACTTCTTCAAAATGGCAGCATAAGAGGAGCTTTTTGAAATCTCCCCTGGAAGTAACAACAAATTGAATAACTAAAATTCAACCAAGGATTCCTTATACAACACACAAAAACAGCTAAGAGACCCATTCATTGCATCAAAACACCTGAAGGTGGGAATAATGGGGCAAACTGAGGAGGGAAAAAAGGGAGAAGTGCAGAGAAGGAAATCACAGGATGCAACCTGAAGCTCAGTGTAGTCACAGAAGAGAGAAGAAGTAACACAGGGCCAGTGGGATGCAACTAGGCTGACCTGACATATGGTTTTAAGTGGGACAGAAAGCAATGGTACTGTCCCATTTCAAATGATGCATATAGTCAGCCTACTGACACTTTGAATTAGCCCAGTGTGACTAGGCTGATCATGCATACCATTTGAAACAGGACAGTACCATGTTTTCTGTCTTTTAAAAAATGGTACATCTGGTCAGCCTACCCAAAGCTCACTCTGGCCCCAGGAAAGAGAGAGAGGTGCAGAGATGGGGACCACAGAACACAATCTGGAGTTCACTGCTGTCCTGGGAGAAAGAAGTGAAAAGGTGGCTGTGCCTTCTCTGGTCATGAGCACTTCTGCCTATAGAAATCAGCATATAATATGGCTGAACCCAGCTGAACTCAGGAAAGAGAACTTGGAGCAAAGACCAAATACAAAAGAGTGAAATCCTGCACTGACACTCAAAGAACAAAGACACGGAGGCTGCTTCCCCACCACCACTTCCCAGAGCTTATCCTTCTCACAATCTCCAATGTTTTCATGGGCTTCAGAAGAAACTGCAGCAGTGAGAGTCCAGTTAAAGAACAGAATACCTACAACCTTGAGAACTGGGGAAAGAGTTCCTGACCAGCAATTACACAGTGCAGCTAATTCTGGTGACAAGAGAAAAGCCGTAGGGGCAAGACAACAGTGGGCTGGCAGCACTACACCACAGCCACTTCTCCCAACAAAACTCTGCCTCCACCTTTCCTGGCTGAAACAAGCAGGGGCTCCCAGAAAAGCTGAGACACACAAGCACTGCAGCTTCTGGCTACAGGGGCAGGACTGGAGTTTTAGAGGCTCAGACAACAATAGCCCACCATATCCTCTCACTAGGGTGGTGCACTGAGACCAAGGTGACTGGGTCAAAGTGTAGAAGTCCACCTTACAGGAAACCATCCACCTTAAAAAAAGGAATGAAATGCTGTAACTCAAAAAACAAAATAAAAGGCTCTAGCTATACCTACTGGAAAACAAAAGAAGAACATCTTCATATCTACTGGCTACTGAACCCACTCCTGTAGATGCCTGGGAAGAGAAATAATCCAATAACTAATATAAATCATCAAGCTAAGAAGGTTACTCAGAAAGAAAATAAAAAAATATTATCTCCAGAAAATGAACTTAAAGACATGGAAATATGTGATTAAATAACAGATAATTTAAAATGGCAGTTCTAAGAGAAAAAAAAAACTCAATGAAACCTAAGAAAACACAGATAGACAGTTTAATAAACTCAGAAATAAAAATCAATGAACAAAATGAATATTTTATTAAGAGATTGAAATCTTAAAAAAGAAAACAAATAGAAAGTCTGGAGAGGAAGAACTCAAGAAAAAAGGTGAAGAGTAAAATAACTAGCTTAAGAAACAGAGCTGACCAGATGGAGAAAAGAATTAGTGATATTGAAGACAGAAATATGAAAATGGATCATCAAAATGGCAGCATCAGAGGAGCACTTGGAAAACTCCCCTGAAAGTTACAACAAATAGAACAACTACAATTCAACACAGAATTCACTATGTAATACATAAGCACAGATAAGAGACCCACTCATTGCATCAAGATACCTGAAGGTGGCCAAAGAGGGACAAATTGGGGAGAACGGAAAAGAGAAGTGCAAAGACAGAGGCCACAGGACTCTGCTTGAAGCTCACTATGATCCTGGGAAAGATGAGAAAGAAGGCAGCAGGTGAGCATCTCATAACTCACAGCAGTCCTGAGAGAAAAAGAGTGAGATGAGGACAGGTACATACCCTGGAGCTCACCCTGGTCCCTGGAAAGAGGGATGCCGCAACCCAGATCTCACTTCAGTCACAGAAGACAGAAGAACTAATAAGGGCAGATGCACTTCTCTGACATGAGCATTCCTGAGGGATTATATGCCTGAGGGATTAGCATATAATGTGACTGAACCCAGCACTCAGGGTAGAGACGTCGTGGCAAAGATCTAATACAGAAGAGTGTAAGCTCACACTACCTTCACTGCCCTCAATGCCAGGCAGAAAACAAAGACACAGAGCCTAGCCACCTTCCCCCACCTTCCCAAAGCTCTTTTTTACTCATACACTCCAAGTGTTTTGCTGTCCCCAGAGGAAATTGTAGCAGTGAGTATCAGGTTATAAAGCAGAATATCTACAGTTCTGCAAAATGGAAAAACAGTTCCTGAGTTGCAGAAAAAATGTGGCTACTTCCAATGACAGGGAAGAAATGATACAAGTGGATCAGTGGTAGCAAGATGGCAGCCACCATCTTACAGAGACACAAATTCAATAGTCATCTCTCCAAAAAAAACCCATGCCCACTCTTCCTGGCCAAAACTAGTCAAGGCACCTAGGGCAGCTGAGACACACAGGCACTGCAGCTTCTGACTGCAGGTAGAACACGGGGGCTACAGAGACTCAGCTTCCATAGGCTCCCATGGGGGTGGCACAGAGACCAAGGCAACCAAGTCAGAGAGAAGAAGACCATCTCACAGAGAATAAAAAGATACAGTGATACCCACTGGAAAACAAAAGTTTTCATATCTACTGGCTGAAGCATCCACTTCTGTAAAAGCCCAGAAAGAAAACAACTCAATAACTAATATGACTGACCAAGCTAACAAGACTGCTCAGAAAGAAAATACAAAATCGTCAGAAAATTATCTTAAAAGCATAAAAATATGTTATTTAAATGACAGAGAATTTAAGATTGCAATTCTGAAAAAAACTCAATGAGATGCAACAAAAAAAACCCCCACAAATAGGTAGTTTAATGACTGCAGAAATAAAAACAATTAATAAAATTAATATTTTATCAAAGAGATAAAAACTTTTATAAAGAACCAAATAGAAATTCTGTAGATGAAGAACTTAATAAAGAGATAAATAATTAAATAGTTAGCATAGAAAACAGAGATGACCAGATATAGGAAAAAAAATAGTGATATCGAACATAGAAATATAAAAATGACACAAATGAAAGGAGAAAGACATGAAAATCAAAAGAAATTTAAAAAAAACTTACAAGAACTATCTAACTCCATGAGAAAGAGCAACATAAAAATAATAGTATACCAGAAAAAGAAGAAAGCAAGAAGGACTCAGAGATTCTACTCAAATCATCAAAGAGAACATCCCAAACTTATGGAAACAATTCAATCCTCAATCCAAGAAGCAAACAGAACACCTAATTACATTAATTCTAATAGAACATCTTCAATACATATTGTATTAAAGCTCTCAAAGATCAACAACAAAGAATGAATTCTCACAGCAGCCAGAAAAAAAAAATACTGTAACTTATGAAGGAAAGCTCATCAGATTATCATCAGAGTTCTCAGCAGAAACTCTACAAACCAGGAGAGAATGAAATCAAATATTCAAACTATTGAAAGAAAGAAATTACAAACCAAGAATAATTTATCCAGCAAAGTCATCCTTTGTATATGAAGCAGGACTAAGACATTTTCAGTCACACAGAAGCTGAGGAAATTCTCCAGCACAAGGCTCACATTTCAGGAAACATTATCAAAATAAATAGGAATAACTGGGAACAACAAAAACATAAGAGAGGAGCAAGTAAATGTTTACATTTTCAAAGGAGAATGGAGATAAAAAACATGCTTAACAAAAGGGGCTACTGTATATATGAAAAATATTTTACATAAACTTAATGGTAACAACTCAAAAATGCAAAAAAAAAAAGACACATAATATAAACAAGAGGAAACAGAGGGAAAAATATAGAACATCACCAAACTAAAATAACTAACAGAAAAGCAGAGAAACAATTGAGATACCAATCTACCAGAAAACAAAAGATAAAATGGTTATAGAAAATCTTCATGTAGCAATAAGCACTCTAAATGCAAATGGGCTGAACTAACCAATGAAAAGTCACTAAGTAGCAGATTGAATCAAAATACAAAACCCAACCATATGCTGCCTCCAACAGACACATCTCAGCTACAAGGACAAATATAAACTCAGAGTGAAAGGGTGTAAAATGATACTTCAATCTAATGGCACCCAGAGTAAGGCAAGTGTAGTCATATTTACATATGACAAAATAGACTTTAGGATAAAAATAAGTAACAGAAGACAAAAATAAAAACTACATAAGGATAAAGGGGACGATGCAACAAGGAGACATGGCATTTATTAATAAATAGGCCCCCAATCAGGAAGCACCAAAATTTACAAAGCAACTACTAACAGAACTAAATGGAAATACTTAAACACACACACACACACACACACACACACACACACACACACACACAATTATAGTAGGGGACCTAAACATCCCATTGACCACCATGGATACATCGTCAAAACAGAAAATCAATAAGAAAATACCAGCCTTAAATGATACATTATAGCAAATGAATATAATTGACATTTAAAGATCACTTCATGATAGAACATAAGAGTGTATATTCTTTTCTAGTACACATGGAAAATTTTTCAAGAAAAAACCATATGCCAGGACACAAAGGTAGCCTCAGCAAATTTAAAAGGATTGAAATCCTACCAAGTGTATTCTCTGACCACAAATCTTTGAAGGTGGAAATCGAGTGAAAAAAGAAAGTGAGAAAAAACGTATATACATGAAGATTAAACAACATGCTATTAAACAACAAATGGGTTCGCAAAGAAACTATAAAGAGATAAAATACATAGAAACAAAGTAGAGTAAAAACACCCCTATCAAAATTATTGTGATGCAGCAAAAGTAGTATTAAGAGGAAAATTTATATCATTAGAGGACTATCTCAAGAAATAAGAAAAATCCAGAATAAACAACCTAATGTTACTTTTTTAAAAAACTAGAAAAAAATAACAAATAAAATGCAAAGTCAGCAGAAGGAAGGAAATAATAAAAATTAGAGCAAAACTAAATGAAATTAATAACAAAAAAATTAAAATACATGAAATTAATGCAACAAAAAGCTGGTTCTTTACATAGATTAGGAAAATTAATAAACCCCTGGCTAGACTCACTAATTTGAAAAGAGAAAAGAAAAAAATAACCAAAATAGGGAATGAAAGAAAAGAAATTACATTGGACACCACAGAAATACAAAGGATCATATGAGAATATCATAAAGGACGATACAAGTATGGCACCAAATTCAATAACTTAGAAGAAATGAAAAAGTTTTTAGAAAGATATGGATTACCTAGACTGAACTAAGAGGAACTAGATAACATAAAATAGTTCAATCAACAGTAAGAAAATCAAAACAACATTCTAAAACCTCCCTAAAAGCAAAACTTTAATACCAAATGGCTTCACTAGTAAATTCTACCAAAAAAATTTAAACAAGATTTAATATGTGTCCTTCTCAAACTCTTCCAAAAAGTTGAAGAGACAATACCTCCTAACTCATTATATGAGGCCACCATTACCTTGATACCAAAGCCAGATAAGGATAAGACAAAAATAAAAAGAAAAAAAGAAGAAGAAAATTACAGACCAATATTACTGATGAATATAGAACAAATATTTTAATCAAAATACTAACAAATAAAATAAAACAACACATTATAAAGATTATACATCATGATCAAATGAGATTTATTCAGGAGCACAAGGATATTTCAACATACACAAATCAATCAATGTGATACTCTATGTAAACAAATTAAAAGATAAAAACCATATAATTATATCAATTGCTGCAAAAAAAGCATTTGACAGAAAACAACATCCATTTATAATCAAAACACTTATTAAAATGCTTATAGAAGAAAAGTACCTCAACATAATAAAGGGTATATATGGCAAACCCTCAGCTAATATCATACTGAATGGTAAAAATCTGAAACCTTATTTTTTAAAGTCAGAAACAAGGCAGGGATGTCCTGTCACCACTGTCATTCAATATAGTATTGGAAGTCCTGGGCAAAGCAATTAGGAAAGAATAAGAAATAAAACACATTCAAATTGGGAATAAAGAAGTTAAATTGTCACTTTTTGAAAATGACATGACTCTTTATATAGAAAATCCTAAATGCTCCAACAAAAAAAATAACTATTAGAAACAACAAACAAATACAGTGAAGTTGCAGAATACAAAATCAATGTACAAAAATTTATTGCATTTCTATACACTAAATATGAAACTTCAGAAAGAGAAATAAAAACATACCTATTGCAAATGCAACAACAGCAACAACAAAAAATCTAGGAATAAACTTAACAAAGGATGCCAAACACTAACTCTTAAAACTATAAGATATTATTAAAAGATATTGAAGAAGACAAAAAGAAATGGAAAGATACTCTGTGTTCATGGATTGAAAGAATCAACATAGTTAAAATGGCCATATTACCCAAAGAGATATATAGACTTAATGCAAACCCTAAAAGAAATCTCAATGATATTTTTCTCAGGAAATAGATTAAAAAATAATCAGATTTATATGGAATAACCAAAGACCCAGAATTGCTAAAGCAATCTTACAAAAAAAGACAAGGCTGGAGGCATTACATTCCCTACCTTCAATTTATACTACAAAGTTACCGTAATCAATACAGCATGGTATTGGCAGAAAATCAGATACATAGAGCAATAGAATAAAGTTGAAAACCCAGAAATAAATGCAAATATACAGAGGATGCCAAAGAAATCTATACACATTTTAAGAAAGAAAATACAATGCACTGTAGAATTGTATGCCTGAAACCTATGTAATCCTTGCTAACAGATGTCACCCCAATAAGTCTAACAATAAAAATGAATTTAAAAAAGAGAAAGGAAATAAAATACTATATTAAATTGTAATACTCAATAAATATTAATAGCAAAAAAATGAATAAAGTTTGACTTCTTCCATTTCAAGAGGTGCTCTAGTAGTTATCATCAGTGTCCAGACACTTCTGATTACTGTGAACTAATGCTTGAGCCATGTTGACAAAGAGTGTCTACTTGTATCACTGTGCATGCATTTTCAATTTCTTCCCAAAGTACCTCCAGTGTAGCATTTGCCCATAGGTATAAGTCAAGGCGTATTAAGTCAAGGAACCTGAGGGAAACTCAATGTTCTCGAATTTCAAATACCACTTCAAAATGGTCTTGCACTCTTCAAAGAACAACTATGTTTCAGTCATTTTCTTTGACTGTCCTACCTGCTGCATGGTGAAGCCAGCATTCATGTGATTAATACCTTCTATTGAGTGAATATCATACTATACATTACTACCACACTTCAATTCAACTTTGAAAAGTAATACATAGACAACATCTCTTAAAATGTATATACATTTCTTTGGCTCCCCCAGTATATGGACAGATAATTTTTTACAAAGAAGCCAAAAACATGCCAGGGAGAAAAAAAGTCCTCTTCAGTAAGTGGTGCTGGAAAAATTGGAAAGCCACATGCTAGATACTGAATCTGAACTGTGATCTGTCACCATATACCAAAATTAACTCAAAGTGGATCAAAGACCTCCACATAAAACCTGAAACAATAAATTGCATAGAAGAAAACATCAATACTAAACTTATGGATTTTGGGTAAAGAATGAATTTATGAATTTGACCTCAAAGGAAAGGGAAGTTAAAGCAAAATAAGTAATTGGTACTATATTAATCTAAAAAGCTTCTGCACAGCAAAATAAACCATAAATAAAACAAAGAGGCAACCAACCATATGGGAAAGAACAGTGGCAAACAATGCCTCTGATAAGGAGGTAATATCAAAAATATATAAAGAACTAATACAACTCAACAACGACAACAATAGAAAAATCCAATTAAAAAATGGGCAGAGGACCTGAACAGAGATTCTTCTTCCAAGAAGACACAGAAATGGTCAACAGATATATTTTTAAAAGTTCAATTCACTACCTATTAGAAAAATGCAAACCAAAACCTCAATGAGATATCACTTAGCACCTGTTAGAATGGTAATTAGCAATAAGACAATTAATAATAAATATTGGAGAGGCTATGGAGAAAAATGAACCCTCATGCACTGCTAGAGAAAATGTAAATTGGTAAAGCCACTATGGAAAACAGTATAGAAGTTCATCAAATAATTAAAAATAGTTTTCATATGACCCAGCAATCTCTTTTCTGAGTATCTACCAAAAAAAATTTTTTAAAATTTTTGTCCACACAGTATATATGTACCCACTGTTCATTGCAGCATTGTTCACAGTAGCCAAGACATGCAAACAACTAAAGTGTTGTTCGATAGATGACTGGATAAAGAAGATGTGGTACATATACACAATGGAATATTACTCAGCCATCATAAAAGATTAAATACTGCCAGTTGCAACAACATGGATAAATCTTGAAATTATCATGCTAAGCGAAATAAGTCCGACAGAAAAAGTTAAGAACTATATGACTTCACTTATATGTGGGATATCAGTGAAAGCAACAAAAGAACAAGAATACAAACAAACAACAAAAAACCAAGAAACTCACAAACACAGAAAGTAGTTTAGTGGCTACCAGAGGGCAATGGGGAAGGGGATGCTGGAGTGGGGAGGTTGAGTCAAATATATGGTAATGGAAGGATAACTGACTCTGGATGGTGAGCACACAGTGCAACATATATTTGAGGTATTATAAAGTTTTACACTTGAAACCTATATAGATTTACTAACCAATGTCACCCCAATAAATTTAACAATAAAATTTAAGAAAAAATATCAGTCAAGAGAAGACAAAGATGTTAGAATTATCTGGTAAAGATTTTAAAGCAGCTATTATAAAAATGCTCAAATGAACAATTATGAATAGTCGAAGCAAACAGTAGAATACAACAGTATTTTTAAAAGAATAAAAAACACATAACACAAAAATAAATAAATGGCATATGTGCATCAAATGCATATGTTAGAAAAGAAGAAAGATGTAAAGTCAGTAATTACATATTAGAAACCTACATAAATTAGAGCAATATAAGCCTAAAGCAAGCAGAAAGAAATAAAAATTAAGAAAAATATCAATGAAATTCAAAACATAAAATCAATAAAAGTCAGTAAACCAAAATAGCTCATTCTTTGAACAGAACAATAGAATTGATAATTATCTGTCAGGCTAACCAGAAGAAAGAAAGAGAGAGAGAAGACACCAATTACTCATACCAGAAATTAAAAAAATATTTTCCATAATTTTAAAATGAAAATAAAGAGTATTATGAAGAGTTTTATGCACACAGATTTGATAACTTATATGAAACAGACTAGAAAGACATCACTACCAAAAATCATATAAAGAGAAGTAGATAATCTCAATATGCCTATATCTGTTAAAAATATTGCATCAAATATGAATAATTTTCTGAAAAAGAAAGCATAAAGCCCAGATGATTTCACTGGGAAATCCCACCAAACATTTAAGAACAAAAATACCAATTTTCTACAGTCTCCTGCAGAAAACACTTTCTAACCCTTTCTATGAGGCCAACATTACCTCATATCAAAATCATAAAAACATATTATAAGAAAGGAAAACAATAGACCAACATCTCTCCTGAAGATACATGTAAAAATCTTCAACAAAATATTAGCAAATTGAATCAAACAATGTATAAAATGAATTATGCACCACCAAGAACTGGGATTTTATTCCTGTTCAACTTTCAAAAATCAATAAATATGATGAATCACATGAACAGGCTAAAGAAGAAAAATCATATGATTATATCAATAGATTAACCTAAAAAGCTAACACAATCCAACTTTAATTAATCAATTAAAAAAATTATCCAACAAACTAGAAATACAGGAAACTTCCTTAACTTGGTAAAGAATACATACAAAACACACACACACACACACACACACACACATGAAATACTACAGCTTACATCATACTTAATTATGAGAAACTAGATGCTTTACCCCTAAGACTACGAACAGACAAAGATGTCCCCTTATACTCCTATTCAACATTCTGCTGTAAGTCCTGGCTAATTCAATAAGAAAAGAAATGAATTATACAGATTGGAATGAAAGAAATAAAACTGTTTTCATTCACAGATGACATAATTGTCTATATAGAAAATTCCAAAGAATAGAGAAAAATTCTTGAACTAATATGTGATTATAGAAAATTTGTAAGATATGGGTTAATACATAAAGTCAACTGCTTTCCAACATACCACCCATGACAACTTGGTCAAAACCCATAGGATGGTACAACACTAAGAATGAACCTTAATGTAAACCATGGACTTTAGTTAATTATAATGTATCAATCTTGGTTTGTTAATTTTAACAAATGTACCATACTAAAAAAAAATGTATATAATAGGGAAAACTATGTGGAAGTTACATGAGGTTATATGAGAGGGTTATATGGGGTGGCAATATTAGAACACTCTAATATCTTGTTCAATTTTTCTATAAATCTAAAACTATTCTTTTCAAAGTCTATTAATTAAAAATAAATGTTAAAAGTTAAATGTGGATTTTGTATCACATGGAACAATTACTAAAATATTATACACAAGAGTTAAATTCAAATACTAAAAATGTATAATGCAATATAAGGCAAGAAAGGAGAAATAGAGAAATAAAACATAGAAGAAACAGAAAAAAAACAATAAAATGGCAGACCTAAACCCAAATATATTAGTAATTACATTAAATATAAATGGTTTAAGCACACCAATTAGAAAAAACAGAACAATAGACACACTATAAAAATATAAAAAGAACAGACAACTTGGCCCCTTCATCCCAGTCCTTGATATTCTGCCCAATTGAGAAGCACACTCCATAACCAGGTAAAATGATAAGTGAACCTCATACTCATGATTCTTCAACCACATTGAAGATGTCTTTTAGTTCCTTGAATACACTAAAATTATTTCTGCTTCAGAGCTTTAAAACTTGATGGTCTCTCTGCCTGAAACACTCTTTGTATGGCTGGTTTCTTATCATTTAGGGTACAGTTAAAATGTCACCTCCTCAAAGAAGCCTTCCCTGGCCACCCTATATATAGTAGTTAGTCTGCCTCTCCCTCATTCTTTATTCCCTTGTCCTGCTTTTCTTCATTGTCTTTATCACTATTTAAAATTATTTTGCTTGCTTTTTTATTTTTTTTGTCATCTCTCCTACTAGTATGTCAGGTTTGTGAAGGGAGAGAACCATGTCTGTTTTGTTCACTGCTATATCCTCAGCATGTAGTAGGTGTTCATAAATACCTATTGAGTGAGAGAACAAGAAATATTTAAAACATTGAAAGTACACACATCAATATAAAATTGAAGGTGTATGTGGAGCATAGAATTTTTTTCTGAATCAGTTGGGGTTAACTGGGGAAGTTTTCATAAAGAACATAAACTTGTTAAAGATTTTGAAAACGGGAAGACATATATATTTTCAGAGAAGTGGACAAGACATTCAAGGCTATAGTAACTTCACAACATGCATATTAAAGATATAAACATAGTTTAACAGCATGGTCTCAATTGGACCATATCTAGGATTCAATTACACCTGACAGATGGAGTTAAGTAACACTTTCTTTACCACTCTCCACTCACCAGAAAATTACATTGATTGATTTGTACTGGCACAAAATCTTCTGTATAAAAGACCATGTAGAGCTTCTCTTGAATTTCTGTTAAATGGGTAGTGAATCCAACTGGAGATGTTTCTGAAAGTACTGTTAGGTCCCTGGGAAATAATCCACCAAGAAACAAAAAGAAGTCAGCTGAGGTGAGTCAGATTTAGAAAGAGGGGTTGGGCAGGCGAGTTTCCAATTGTAGGAGAATTGTTGTTGCCTAAAGCCATCTCAGTTCAACTGGGCAAATGTGTGCTCTAAAATACAAGTACTGTGAGTAAAAGCCAAATGAGCTGACTAAACTTTGTAACACTCAGTACCCATAACCATACTATGAGATTCCCCTAAAGGAGCATAATACATGAGAGCCAAAGCTATGCCCTTTCCGACTTTGCAGTCAATTGCCAAGGTCTCATTGTTCTATGAGGATTGAGAGTATCAATAGCCAAGACAATCAGCAGAATACAGCAGGCTGGCAAGGCAGCTGCAGAAGCACTGAGAATCTGGAGCACATTATCAGTAGCATTGGTGTTGCTCTGCTAATTCAGAGCTCATGTGAGATAATGCCTGGGATTACCAGAATGGCAAGATCATCTCAAGAGGGAAAGTTTAAAAATTACTGTGTAAGCAGATAAGGGCCAGAGCCATGGTTAATTGGTTACAGCCATAAATCAGACAGGCTAGCACAATGAAACCTGGTACAAAAATAACTTTCACACTAGAATGACTACACTCTTATTTACTCTTGAACAATGGCAGTTTGTTTTCTCGATACTACTAAATAATTTGCTAGTATTAAAAACCTAATAATTAAAATGACAAAGACACAAACTCTAAAAGTCAATTAAAATCTTCTTTGGTTAATTTTCTTCTCAATATATGTTAATCCAGTTCTAGAAAACCTGCCTGCACTGGGGCATATTTAGTGAACATATACATCATCAGTTCCAAAATAGAAATGACCCATTTAAATAAAAGTCTTAAAATCATTTAAAGAGAGGTATAAGATAATAAAATAGGTAAACATTATGCTTACTGCCTCCCAGAATCACACCAAAATTACAAATAAATTATAAAACAGTCAACTTCAAGAATCATCTGAAGAGTAGCTGATTATAACTAAGAATATAAAAAAGAGGCTACATTGAGACTGGTAGAAGGGGTGGAGGTGCAAAATGTGCTGACCCTAAACCCACAGATAATGATTGAACACCAGGAGGGACACCTTACTGGTGGAAGTACCTCATGAAAAGGGAAGGGTCGAAGCCTTACAACAGGCTTCCCAGCTCAGGGGTCCTATCCCGTAATACCTGGCAGTGAAATCAGTGAGGACCCTGTCCATCCACCCTGGTGAGATGGACAGTAGCTGGAAAATTGACATGCACATAAAGGGCTTGCAGGCAGATTCACTTGCTTGCAAACACTCACCTGTTCTTCAGTGGAAGGGAAGCACCTCGTGTGGGTCCAGAGACATCCTGGAAAAGACTATTTTGTATGGCATCAGGATGAGGGCTGGGGGAACAAGAACCATTGTCCTTTTGTGGAGCCTGCCTCATGTGTAGCCTAGAAGAGAGTGCCATCTTTTCTATATTGAACTCTCCCCAAAAGGGCCTAATCTGAGACTGCATTGGTCTGGTAAAATTCATGCATCCCTACCACTTTGATTATGCCCTAGGTCCCTGTTCTGCACAGCTAGTACTGCATCACTGGGGGCACTCCAGCTCCTGGGTGGCTGATGCACACTGCAAACTGAGGAAGTCTTTTTCAGCAGCAAATGGCCCACAGCAACCCAGAAAACTTTGGTGGTAGACAATGAGTTGCAACTCTCAACACAGGCTCTCTTTGGCAACCCTTGGAAATTGTAGGTGAGTAGTGGCTGGCTCCAGTATTCTCAGGGCATTTTTGTGAAGTGGCCACAGACACAAAACCCATGCAAATATTTAAACTGCATTAACTATGTACAAACCACCACCCATACCTGATGACTCCTGAGAACCCCACCATGCCCACCTAGTACTGTGTTGCTGGGGGCACTTTTGGCTCCTGAATGGCCAACCCCTCCTGACAAGCTGTGAAAGCCTTTTATAAAAGCAGACAGCCCTCAGATGCTTGGAGAATTTTTATGGTGGGAAGTAAGCCACATCCTGCATCCCAGCCTCTCCTGGGAAGCTATTGAGGATCTGTGAGCTAAGGGCAAGTGGTGGCAGGCTGTAGTGTTTTCAGAGCGTTTTGTAATGTGGTCACAGGCCAAGCACTGGTGCAAGAACTTAATCTGTGCTAAACTTTTTAAAGCCATCAGTCATGTTACATAACTCCCTGGGACCCCACCCTGCCCAGATACTGCTGTATTGCTATTGGCACTCTCAATACAAGGTCAACCAAGCCAGGCCATGTGCCTAAGTAGATTCTTCCAAAGGCTGAGCATTATGGGCTGACTGTAGATGGCAACATACCAAGAGGGCCCTGGGTCATTTGTATAGCTGCCCCAAATTCAATACTGGTGGTAACAGCCTTGGTTCACAGTGAGAACACCTACACATTTCTCCATATCCAGCACAGGCAGCAACCGACCACATACAGCTTTGTATTTCCTACCAGGTAGTCCTGTGCCATTCATAGGCAAGACTAAAATTTGCCTGCAAGAAAGCCCCTCACCAGAGACACCAGAAAAAATGCACAAAGATTCTGGCCTCAGACCACAACAGAGCACTACCTGGCTAGCCCAACAAGCAGCACACCCATAGAATGTTCTCAATAGTCACAAGCACCCATGGGGCAAATCCCACTCTGAAGGGTCAATGCCCCGCACAGCAGTTCATATAATGTGGACATAGCCAAGCCTCACATTCAGTCAGCCTGATAGTCAATCCCACTTGTTTTATTGTCACATAAAATAAGGTTCAACTAAAACAAAAAAAACACAACACACACAAGTTATACTCCTAGAACACACACACAGAAGATCAGGGAGACTGTGCCTCTGGACCACACAAAACACCCACTACATAAGGCTACCCAGCAAAGACTGAGAGACATCAAAGACCTACCTAATACATAGAAGCAAACACAGAGAAGCAGCAAGAATGAGATAAGAAATAAACATATCCCAAACAAAAGAACAGGAGAAAAAATCCAGAAATAGAACTAAATGAAATGGAGGCAACCAATCTATCAAAGACAGAGTTTAAAATTCTGGTTATAAGGATGTTTAAGGAACTTAGTGAGAATTTTTATAAAGAGATAGCAAGCAAAAAGAACATAGAAAGAAAAAAGATGTAGAAACTACAAAAAAAGAACCAATCAGAAAAGAAGAATACAATAATTGAAATAAGAAATAAACTAGAAGGAATCAACATCAGATTAGATAAAGCAGAGGCTCAATTCAGTGATTTGGAAGACAATGTAGCAGAAAACATCCAATCAGAACAACAAACAAAGCAAATTGATGATCTTTTAAGGGACGCTTGTGACAACATTAAGCATAACAGCACTCACATTATAGAAGTACCAGAAGGAAAACAGAACAACTAAGGTATCAAGAACCTATTTGAAGAAATAATAACTGAAAACTTTCCTAACCTAATGAAGGAATAGGTGTACAGCCCAGAAAGTACAGATAGTCTCAACAAGATGAACCCAAACAGCCCCAACCAAGACACATTACAATCAAAATGCCAAAGGTTAAAAACAAAGAGAGAATCCTAAAAGCAACAAAATAACAACTAGTTATTTACAGAGGAGCACCAATAAAAGTATCTGTTAATTTCTCAGCAGAAAGTTACAGAGCTATCCAGATAAGAAATTTATATATATATATATATATATATATATATATATATATATATATATATATCCACCAAGGCAGTATTATAAGAAATGTTAAAATGATTTCTTAAGAAAAAAGGGAAAACAAACAAAAGAAGAACAAAATATGAATAATAAAATGGCAATACTTATGTACCTATAAATAATCATTTTAAATGTAAATAGAACAAATGCTTCAATCAAAAGACAGGGTAGCTGAATAGATGAGAAAAAAAGACCCATGCATATGCTACAGTAAACCTACCTCACATAGAAAGAAACACAGACTGAAAATAAAGGAATAGAAATAGATATTTTACACAAGTTGAAACAAGAAAGAAGCTGAGATAACAAGTCTTAGACAAAATAGACTTTAAAATGAAGATTATAAAATGGAGGCAAAGGACATTGCATAATAATAAAGGGATCAATTAAACAAGACATCACTCTAGCAAACATTTATGCACCCAGCATAAAACGAAATATATGTGTGTGTATGTGTACACACACACACACACACACACACACACACACATATATATAAACTAATATTCACCAATATTCAGGCAGAGATCTACAGTAATACATTCATAGTAGAAGAATTTAACACCCTAATGACACAAATGGACAGATCTTCCAGACAGAAAATCAACACAGAAACAGCCACCTTAAATGACACATTGGACCATATAAATTGAACTGATATTTTTAGAGCACTCCACCCCAAAACAGCATAATAACATTATTTTCAAGTGCTTATGAAACATTTTCCAAGATAGGTCACATGTTATACCACATAACAAGTCAATGAATTTAATAAACTAAAATCATATCAAGTGTCTTGTCTGACCACAATGGCATAAAATTAGAATTCAATTATTTTTTTAAAAATTGAAAAACACACAAACACATTAAGGCTAAATAACATGCTACTAAGTAATGAATGGATCAACAAAAACATCAAAAAATAAATCATGCTACTGAATAATAATTGGGTCAACAAAAACTTCAAAAAATTATTTAAAAGATCTCCTGAGACAAATGATATTGAAAACATATCTATTCAAAATCTACAGAACACAACAAAAGCAGTTCCAAGAATGAAATTCAGAACAATGCAAGTCTACCTAAAGAAATAAGAAAAACCTCAGACAAATAGTCTAATTTTCCATCCAAGGAAATTGAAAAAAGAACAGCAAACAAAGCATAATTCAGTACAAGAAAAAATTATAAAGAACAGAGCAGAAATAAGTGAAATACAGGCTAGAAAATATAAGTAATACAGTGGATTAATAAAATCAAGAGCTGGTTTTTTGAAAAGATAAACAAAAGTGATAACCTATAACCAGACTACCAAGAAAAAAAGGAGATGAACTAAATAAATGAAATAAAAAATGTAAAGGGAGAAGTGACAACAAATACCACAGAAATACAAATTTTTTAAGAAAATATTGTGAGCAACTATACACCAAAAAATTAAACAATCTGGAAGAAATGGATACATTTTTTAAGCTTTCAATCTTTCAAAGCTGAATCAATAAGAAACAGAAAATCTGAAAATATTGATTACTACCAACAAAATCAAATCAATATTCAACAAGCACTCAACAATCAAAAGACCTGAACCAGGTAAATTTTACCAAAAATTCAAAAAAGTACTAACATCTATTTTTTTTTCTCAAAGTATTCCAAAATAAAATCAAGAAAAAGAAAGGCTTGTGACATCATTTTATGAAGCCACCATTTCCCTGATTCCAAAACCAGACAAAGACATAAAAAACAAAAATAAACTATGAGCTGATATTCCTAATGAATATAGGTCCATAAATTCTCAACAAAATATTTGTAAACCAAATTCAGCAATATATTAAAATGATCATACACCATGATCAAATGGGATTTTTTTCTAGTATGCAAAGTTTGTTCAATATGCTGAAATCAATTAACGTGATACATCAATAAACAAAATATTAAAAAATCAGAGTAAATGAGAGGGGAAAGATGGTGTCACCAGAAGAGGTTTTTGAAACCTCTCCTGGAAATTACAACAAATTGAACGACTATAAATAAACAAAGGACTCCCTAAACAAAACATAACCTCAGCTGGGAGATTCACTCATTGTAAGGAAACACCTAAAACTGGCAAAATGGGGGTAAGCTGGGGAGGAAGGAAGGAGGAAATGTAGACATGGAGCAGTGGGGTACAGTCCAGAGCTCCATGAGAGAGAAGGAGTGAGACAAGGGCCAAAGAAAGCAGTCGCATAGCTCAGTGCCATATAGAAAGAAAGACTAGAACATGACAGCCATAAAATGCAAACCTGAAATCCAGGGCAATCCGAGCAGTGGGTTCAGAATGCAAGCCTGGTGCCTAGCACAATCTTAGATAGAAAAACTGGCATGCAGCAGGCATATAAAATGTTCCAGAACCCAGTGCATCTCCAGTGGTGGGTGTAGAACATGGGCACATGGTATATGTGTCTTCTCTAGCCTCATACATTCCTGACACAAACCAGCTTATAATACAGTTTAATCCAGCATCCAAGACAATGACCTCAGGGAAAACAGAAGGCATAAGCCCACATTGCCCTCACTGGCAGACAGAACAAAAGACACTGAAGCCTGGTTACTGCATTGGACCCTCCCACAGCTTACCTCCCCCACCTTTGCACAGTGCTTATAAGGAAGAAGCTGTAGGGGCTAGTCAGCAGCAGACAGAAATTTGACATTATCTGGTGCCACAAACAAACCCATGCCTCACCCAACAAACCCTGCCCCACACATCCTGGCTGAAACCATCAGGAGTATACAAAAATATGGAGACACACAGACATAGCAGCTTCTGCCTGCAGCACCAGCACCAGGGTTTCAGAAGTGCAGAGCCCCTTCACCCACCACATCCTCCCAGAACAGTGGTGAATGGGTAAAGAAGGAGAAGCCCACCTTCCAGGATATCTCCCATTATGACATGATAAATCAAAAACAAGAGAAATAAAATGCAGCAGCCCAAGAGAGAATAAAACACTCCAGCAACACCTACTGAGAAATAAAAGAATGATCTCTTTATATCTGCTCTGTGGAGCAGATCCACCTTTGGAGATAGATGCCCCGGAAGAGAAATGCTATGAAAATCCAAGGAACAAAGCTTTTCAGAAATAAAGTGAAGAATCTCCAAAAAAGGAACTTAAAGACATGAAAATTTGTGATGTAAATGGCAGAGAATTCAAGATTGAAGTTCTAAATAAAACTCAGAGAAAAGCAAGAAAACACAGATGGACAGTTTAATAAACTTAGAAACAAATTCAGAAATAAAAAGAACATTTTCACAAAAAGATTCCAATTTTAAAGAAGAACCAAAGAGAAACTTTATAGATAAAGAACTTAATAAAAGAGATGATGAATGAAATAGCTAGAAAGCAGAGCTGACCATATAGAGAAAATAATTAGTGATATCAAAGATGGAAATATGGAAATGACACCTATGAAAGAAGACAGAGACTTAAGAATAAAGAGAAATGAAAGAGCATAATAAGAACAATCTGACTCCATCATTAAAAAATTACAAAATAATAATGGGTTTACTAAAAGGAGCAGAGAGTGGGAGGAACACAGATATTCTATTCAAACAAATGGTCAACAAGAACTCCCCAAATCTATGAAAAGAACTAGAACCTAAAATTCAAAATGCAAACAGCACACCTGAATTTGAATAGACTTTCTACAAGGCACCTATACCTCAACCAAGGACCCTCTACTCAATGCACAATCACAGCTAAGAAGCCCACTTGTCGCATTAAGGTACCTGCAGGCAGGCAGAGGGTTAAACAAAGGAGAAATAAAAGAGGGAGTGCGGAGATGCAGCCACATGTGGGTCCCTGCTTGAAAATCTACCACTGGGAGAGGGAGGAAGAAGAAGGCCATAGGAGAGTGGTCCAGACCTCACACTGTCTGTGGAGCAGAGGAAAGGAGGCCCAGAGGCAGGGACATGAGGTACCACAACCACGTCACTTTGGCCCCCAACAGGTACAGACCAGTCTGCAAAATTCAGTGGCCAGACTTCACTCCAGTTCCCAGAGAAGTGGGAGCGACTGGGTGGTGAACAGCCCAGCACAAATGCTCAGGTTGGGAAAGAGGAGAGAGAGGGCTGCACATGCATTTCTCGTCCCACAACCAGCATGGTCTGAAAGACCAGCATATAAGACTGACCCCTATGGCACAGGGCTGAATCTGTATACAGAGCAGACTGAAAACAGAATGGCAAAATCACACCCAAACACCATGCATAAGCCCCAGAGCTACAGGAAGAAAACAGAGCTGCAAAAGTTCCTCTACCACAGACCTCTGCCCACCCAGTACCATCAGTGAATACCAAAGAAACTGTAGCAGCGAGGGTCCAGAGAGGCTACCGAAATGAAAAACTAAAGAAAGGGAGCTCAAAATAAATTCGAACAGCAAGCAAAAATAAATAAATAAAAGAGATGGGAACAGATGACCCATCAGAAACAGAGCTCAAATGATTATAAAAATGCTTAAGGAACTGAATGATAATTTCAGCAGAGAGATAGCAAATATTACAGAAGACTTACAAACCATTATGAAGGACCAGACAGAGATAATGACTACATTAACTGAAATGGAGAACCAAATAAAAGTCACTAAACTGGATAAAATAGAAGCACAAAGCAGTGATTTGCAGAAAAAGCCAGGAGAAAACACCCAACCAAAACAGATAGAAACTAGGAACCAAAATAATGAGGATCATTTCAGATTCCTCTGTGACAATATCAAACAGAAGAATATCAGAATCCTAGATGTACCAAAAGAAGTCAAAGGAAAGTCAAGGAATCAATAAATTATTTGAAGAAATAATAACTGAAATTTTTCCTAACCTGGTGAAGGAAATAGACATACAAGACCAAGAATCACAAACAAGATGATCTCAAACAGGAACAAAACAAGACACATCATAATTAAAATGTCAAAAGTTGAGAAAAAAGAGAAAATTCTAAATACGGCAAGAGAAATGCAAGCAGTAACTTACAAAGGGACATTCATTTCACTCTCAGCTGATTTCTCACAAGAAACTTTACAGGCCAAAAGGGATTGGCAGAAAATATTCAACCTGATTAAAATCAAGAATCTACACAACTAAGAATAATGTATCCAGCAAGATTAGTATTCATAATTGAAAGACAGATAAAGAGTTTCTCAAATAAGAAAAAGCTAAAGGAATTCATCACCACCAAACCTGTACTACAAGGAATGTTAGAGGGACTTCTTTAAGATGGGAAGAGGGATGGGAGAGTGGGTAAAATAAGGGAAGGGGATGGGTAAATTTAGTTTGATTGTTAAGATAAAACTGAAAGCAAAAAGAAACAAAACTCACGGACACAATAATTTAGTATTTACCTGAAAGTAAGGGGGAGGGGAGGGGGAGAAGGGACAGGGACACAAATATAATGTAACACATAATGTAACACACAGAAGTTGTAATGCAGAATTGTACATTTGGGACCTATGTAATTTTTACTAATCGATGTCACCCAAATAAATTTAACAATAAAAAATAGAGAAATTACCAGCCAAGTATAATTTATCTAGAACAGCTATCCTTTAGATATAAGGGTGGAATAAAGACCTTTCCAGATTTAGAAGAGCTGAGGGAATTCTCAATTATTAGGCCAATATCGTAGAAAATACTAAAAAAAGGCTATTCAACCTGGAACAAAAAAGTTAAAATAAATAGAGATAATTTGTGACAAGAAAAACATAAAATTGGAGGAAATAAAGATCTGAATTGCCACACCAAAAAAAAAAAGATAATGATGTGTGTCATTTAGAAAGTCTACTGTTTCTACAAAACTTTATTTTACATAGAATTAATGGTAACTACTACAAAAAATACATAACTGAGAAACATAAAAAAAAGAAACAGAGACAAAAATCATAGAACACCACCAGACTAAACTAAAAGAAAGGAACAAAAAAGTAAAGAAACAATGGAAACATTGCACTACCAGACAACTGAAGATAAAATGACTATAGGAAATCATTATATATTAATCATAATGCTAAATATAAATGGAATTAACTCACCAATAAAAGGGCACAGAGTAGCAGATTAGATAAAAAATCAAAACCCAACCATATGCTGCCTTCAAGAAACACACCTCAGCTAGAACAACAAATATGGACCCAAAGTAAAAGGGTAGAAAATAATAGTCCAAGCAAATGGCATCAAGAGAAGAGTGGATGTAGCCATAATTATATCTGATAAAACAGACTTCAGAACAAAAAAGGTAATAGAATTTTTTAAATGGACATTTTATAATTGTAAAAATACAGTACAACAAGTCATGACACTTATTAATATGTATGCCCCCTATAAGGAAGCACAAAATTTACAATGCAACTAGTAACAGTTTTAAAGGGAAAAACTGACAGAAACACAATTATAGTAGAGGACCTAAACATCACATTGACAGCCAAACAGAGCATCACTAAAAAACATTACCTTTATAAGATGCATTACAAGAAATGGAACATAATTGACATTTTCAGGGCACTGCATCCTACGACACAAGACTAAACATTTTTTTCTAGTGCATGTGAAACTATCTCAAAGATAGACCATACGCTGAAACAAACGAACAAAAAAAACTATCCTCATCAAATTTGAGAAGATTAAAATTATACCAAGTGTATTCTCTGAGCACCAAGCTTTGAAACTGGAGAAGAACTGCAAAAAGAAAGTAGGAAAGAATGCATGTGTATGAAGATTAAACAAAATGTTATTTAAAAATTACCAGGCCAAAGAAGACATAAAGCAAGACATTAAATATACATAGAACCAAATGAGAACAAAAACATAGTGAATCAAAATTATTGGGATGCAGCAAAAGCTGCGATGAGAGGGAAATTTATATCATTATAGATCTATCTCATGAAACAAAAATATACAAATAAACAACCTAACATTACATCTTAAAGAACTAGTTAAAAAATAAAATGCAAAGTCAGCACAAGTAAGGAAATAACAAAAATTAGAGCAGAACTAAATAAAATAGAAAACAATACAATAAGAAAATCAATACAACAAAAAGCTGGCTCTTCAAAAAAATTAATTAAATTGACAAACCTGTGATTAGGCTAAGTAAGGTAAAAAGAGAAAAAACAAAACCAAAATAAGAAATGAATGAGAAGAAATAATTACTAATACCACAGAAAAGCAAAAGATCATAGACTAATTTGAAGAACTCTAGTCCACCAAATTCAATAACCTAGAAAAAATGAAAACATTTTTAGAAAGATATAGCCTACCTAGATTAAACAAAAAAAGAACTGGTTAATTTAAATAAGCAGATCAACATTAAGAAAGTCTAAACAATCATCCAAAACCACCCCATAAGAAAAAGGCAAGGATCTGATTATTTTACCAGTGAATTTCACCAAACATTCAGAGAGGATTTAATACCTGTCCTCCTCAAATTCTTTCAATAAAATTGAAGAAAAGGCAACACTTCCTAACTCAACTTATGATACCAACATTACCCTGATACCAAAGCCTGGTAAGGGTAACACACACACACACACACACACACACACACACACACACTCACACAAAATTACAGACCAATTATCTCTGATGAGCAGAGATGAAAAAATCCCAAACAAAATGCTAGGAAATACAATACAACAATACATTAAACAAATTGTACATCACAATCAAGTGGGATTGATTGCAAAAGCACAAGAGTGGTTCAACATGCAAAAATTGATCAATATTATGTATCAACACCACATAATCAAAATAGAAGATAAAAACCATATTATTGTATCAACTGAACCAAAATAAAAACATTTGACAAAATACAACATCTATTTATGATCAAAACACTTAATAAAATGGGAACAGACGGAAAGTACCTCAACATAATAAAGGACATATGAGACAGATCTTCAGCTAATATCATACTGAATACTAAGAAACTGAAATTTTTTTCTCCTAAAATCAGGAACAAGACAAGGATGACTTCTGTCACCACCATTATTCAACGTAGTGCTGAAAGCTCTAGCCAGAACAATCAGGCAAGAGAATGAAATAAAAAGCATCCAAATTGAAATGATGAAGTTATATTATCACTTTTTGCAATGATATAATTCTTTATATAAGAAATCCTAAGGCTCCACCAAAAAACTATTAAAAATAAAATTGAATGCAATAAAGTTGCAGGATAAAAAATCAATGTACAAAAGTCAATTGCATTTATATATACCAACAATGAAACTTTATAAAAAGAAATGAGAAAAACAGTAACTTTTTTAATCACAACAAAAATAATAAAATATATATGAATAATCTTAAAGGAAGAGAAAAACATATACATTGAAAAATATAAGACACTACTAAAAGAAATTGAAAAAGACACAAAGAAATGAAAAAATGTTTTGTGTTCATGGATTGGAAGAATTAACATAGTTAAAATGGCCATATTACCCAAAGCAATGTACTGATTTAACACAATTCTTATCAAAACCCCACAGACATTCTTTTAAGAAATAGATAAAAGACTCATCATATTCATATAGAACCACAAAAGATCCCAAATTGCCAAAGCAATCCTACAATTAAAAAAACATTAAGCTGGAGGTATCACACTTCCCAATTTCAATCTCTACTACAAAGCATCAATAACCAAAACAGCTTGATACTGGCAGAAAAAAAGATACACAGACCAATGGAACAGAATAAAAAGCCCAGAAATAAACTCACAAATGTATGGACAGATAATTTTGGGAAAATGAGCAAAAAATGTTGAATGGGGTGGGGGGAAGCCTCTTCAGTAAATGCACCTGGAAATGTTGGAAAACAACATGCAAAAGAATGGATCTGAACTGTAAACTATCACCATATGCTAAAATTAACTCAAAATTGATTAAAGAACCTCACATAAGGCCTGAAACAATAAACTGTAGAGAAGAAAACATTGGTACTATACTTACAATCCTTGGATTCAGGGAGGATTTCTTAAACCTAACCTCAAAGGCAAGGGAAGCAAAAGCAAAAATAAATAAATGGGGCATATCAAACTAAAAAACACTTCTGTGCAGCAAAAGAAACCATCAACAAAGCAAAGAGACACCCAACCAAATGGGAAAAATTTATTAGCAAACAATGCCTCTTATAAGGGGCTACTATCTAAAATATATAAATAACTTGTTTAACTCAATGACAAAACAAAAATCCAGTGACTTGGACCCAAGATGACAGTGAGAGAGGAGATATTTGAAACCTCTCCAGAAATATACAATTAAACAACCAGAATCAAATTCACGAAAGCTTTTGTGGCAAAGTCTCAGATGAGAGATCCACACATTGTAAGAAAATACCTGAAGGGCAGAGAATGGAGGACAAACAAGAATGGAGGGAGGAAACAGGGTAGACACTTGGCAGCAGCCCACCTGGGGCTGACAATACGAATGAGGAGAAAGCCAGGACACACTAGCTGAGGAACAATAAGATCCAGGGCAAGTTGAAGGCTGAGTGGTAACAAAAGTAGAGGTGAGTTGGAGGATGACTGGTGACAGAGGCAAAGGTGAAAGCCTCTGAAAGCCTGTGAAACAATGGGCTAGTTGAAAACCCAAGGGGCAGCAGTATGCTAGGGCTGCAACCAGAGCACCATGCCCCAGAGAAGGTTAGAGGATGAACAAAGCATCTGAACTGCCTTGGGTGAGAATAGAGCCCCCAACTTCAGTGTGGTAGTATGACCACAAATTGGTTCTGGGCGACTTTGAAACTGAGAGCCAGCTACCATGGAAACACTGACCAGAATAAAACATGTCCTGGGTAAAAAGTGGGCTCAGAAGAAATGAGAAAGCCTGAGACAATAATGCACACTCAGAAAGCAATCAAAATGATCACAGCCTGCTCCCAGGCCAACCCAAGTCAACCTGCCCAGGAATCCTTAGCAAACAAACTAGTGTTGCAGCCTAGTCAGCAACTAGGGGAGCTACCATAAGAAACAAAGCTGTTGCAGATCACAATACTCCCAAACCCAGGCACAAACCAGAGACACTGAGTCTGGCTGCTTCTCCAAACTCTCTCTTAAAGCTTTCTCCACCACCACCCCCAAACTCCACCTAATATATGCTCTACATCAAGCTGGAAAAAAAATAGGCAAAACACACCTGTGCCCTTTCCAACAAATACCACACCTGTGGAAACTAGCAATAGATCTCAGGTAAATTCAAAACCACAGGCACAACAGCTTTTCCCTCTACTAATCTCAGAGGCATAGCATACCATCGCACAACACATGTTCCAAAAGAGGGCATATCAACAACAAGGCAATTGGATCAAAAGAAGGGAAACCCACCTTGAAGCAAAGTTCTCAGAGATAGGAGTTCAAATAATCAAGAGAAGAATATTGGACGATGCTACAGCAATACCAACTGAGAAGAGAAAATAAGAAAGAAGAAAAGGAGGGAAGGAAGGAAGGAAGGAAGGAAGGAAGGAAGGAAGGAAGGAAGGAAGGGGGGAGTAAGGGAGGGAGGAAGTAATAAAAGAAAGAAGGAAAAGAAAGAAGGGAAGAAAGACCTCTCTATATCTACCACAAAACAGCCCTCATTTCTAGAAAAAGGAACACATCAAATATAATGAGTACCTTAGGATTCAAAACTGCTAAAAAAGAAAATTAATGATCTCCAAGAAAGGAGTTTATAGATCTAACAGAATACAAAGCTGCAGTTTTTAGGACACTCAGAAAGCTGAAAGAATGTTGGCAGAATACCCAGGAATAAATAAGTGATCTCAGAAAGGAAATCTATGAACAAAAGAAACATTTTAACAAATAAATTGAAAACATATAAAATAATCAAATAGAAGTGAAACATAACCAATGCAATAAAAGAACTGAGAAATGAAATAACTGCCATAGGAAACAGGACCAAACAGATGGAGGAAATATTTAGTCATATCACAGATTGGAATATAGAAACAACACATAAAAAAGAAAATAGGGACTTCAGAGTGAAAAGAACTGATAGAGGTCTACAAGAACTATCTAATTACATTAGAAAGAACAATATGAAAAAAGTAGGAATAGCAGAAGGTGCAGAGCAGAACTCTATAGACAGCTTACTCAAATAGTAGAGGAGAACTTTCCAAAACTATGGAAAGATCTGAAACCCCAAATTTAAGAAGTAAATAGGTCCCCTAGATACTTGGACACCAGCAGATCTTCTTCAAGTCACATTAACTGAAGAATAAAAAATCAAATACAACAAGAGAATTTTCAAGGGAGCTAGAAATAAATAATTAAGTAAATGATTAAATAAATAAACACATACACGTGCATGTGTGCACACACACCCACCCATACACACATATTAAAGAAAAATTCATCAGGCTATCATCAGACTTCTCAACAGAAATTCTACAAGCCAAAAAAGTGTAGAATCAACTATTCAAAATATTAACAGAGAAAAACTACCAGCCAAGAATAACTTCTTCAGCAAATTTATCCCTTAGATATGAAGGAGGAATAAAGACCTTTTCAGACATACAGAAGCTCAGGAAATTTTCAAGCACAATTCCATCATTTCATGAAATACAGAAGGAGGCTATTGGCCATGAAAAAATACTTTAAATACATGAGGAAGAGTTTAGACAACAGCAATAACATCAACAACAACTAAATAAAGAAGGAAGTAATGGCCATAGAAAATCTTCATATACAATCAATAGTTTAATGTTTATTTGGGGACGAGTACGTTAGGGAGGGGAGAAAGGGCAGGGGGTGGGAGAGGAGGGGGGAAGCTAAATATAAGGTGATGGAAAGAGAAGTCACATTAGGTGGTGAATTTATTATACATCAAGTTGACAATGCACTGTAGAATTGTATGCCTGAAACCTATGTAATCCTTGCTAACAGATGTCACCCCAATAAGTCTAACAATAAAAATTAATTAAACAAAAAAGTCACCCTAAATTTAAATAAACTGAACTTACCAAAAAAAATGTACAGAGTAGCAGACTGGATTGAGAAACAAAACATTTCCATATGCTGTCTCCAAAAACACCTCAGCCAAAAGGACAAACACAGACTCAGAATAAAAGGATGGAAGCAATGTGCCAAGCAAATGGCATTTAGAGAAAAGCAGGAGCTGCCATACTGATATCTAACAAAAGAAATTTCAGGATAAAAAAGGTAAAAAAGGACCAAGATTGACATTTCACAGTGATAAAAGAAACAACACAATAATAAATGGGACTTATTAATATATATTACCCCAATCAGGAAGCACCAAAATTTACAAAGCAACTACTACCAGATCTAAAAAGAGAAATTGACAAAAACACAATTATAATAGAGGACCTAAACACAACTTTAACAGTCATAAACACATCATCCAAACAGAAAATAAATAAGGAAAAATTAGCTTTAAAACTCATAGTACAGCAATTGGATATTATTGACATTTATAAGACAATCTATTCTGCTACATGAGACTATGCATTCTTTTCTAATGCACACAGAACATTCTCAAGGATAAACCATATGCTGAGACACAAAACTAACCTCAGCAAATTAAAGAAGATTGAAATCATACCAATTGCATTCTCAGACCACAAAGCTTTGAAATTAGAGGTCGTCTACAAAGAGAATGCAAAATAAATCACATATACATGTAGATTAAAAAACACCTTACTAAAAAATTACTGGATCAAAGAAGAAATAAAACAATACATTAAAAAATACATAGAAACTAATGACAATGAAAATGCAACATATGAATATTTTTGTGATGCAGCAAAAGAAGTAATAAGAAGGAAAATTTTATTATGACAGGCTTATCTTAAGAAACAAAAAAATCACAAACATCATAACATCCCATCTTAAAGAAATAGAAATAGAACAACAAAAATAATACAAATTCAGCAGAAGGAAAATAATAATAAAAATTAGAGCAGAGCTAAGTAAAATTGAGAACAGAAAGACATTAGAAAAAAAAATAATGCAACAAATATCTTGTTCTTGGGAAAAATCAATAAAATTGACAAGCCCCAGGTTAGACTAACCAAAAAACAAAAGGAAAAAATACAAGTAACAAAAATTAGAAATGTAAGTTGTGAAATTATGACTGCTACCACAGAAATACAAAGGATCTTAAGAAAATATGATGAAGAACTTCATGGCAACAAATTTAAAACCTAGAAGAAATGGACAAATTTATGCAAACATATAATCTGCCTAGACTGAATTAAGAACTAGATAATCTAAATAAACCAATCAATAGTAAAGAAATTGAAACAATCATCTAAAACCTTGGCAAAGGCAAAAGCCCCAGACCACATTGTCTTGCCAATGAATTTTACCAAGCATTCAAAAAGGAATTAAAGCCTATCCTTCTCAGATTGTTCCAAAAAAATGGAAGATGAGGCAATATTTCTGAACTTAATTTAGGAAACAAACATTACCCTAATACCAAAGCCTGATAAGGATGATACAAAAAGGAAACTGTATCCCCAACTAAAACAGATGCAAAAATCCTAAAAAATATATTAGCAAATAGAGCACAATGCATCAAAAATATTATACACTGCAATCAAGTAGAATTCTCCCACGTAAAAATATTTTAAAAAACCATATGATCATATCAATTGATGCACAAAAAGCATTTAAAGAGATATAACATTCATTTATAATCAAAACACTGAATAAAATGAGTATAGAAGGAAAATACCTCAACATAATAAAGGCCATATATGACAAACCCTCAGCTAATATCATACTGAATGGGGAAAAATTAAAGCCCATTCCCCTAAAATCAGGAAAAGACAGGGATGCCCCCTGTCACCACTGCTATTCAATATAGTACTGGAAGTTCTAGCCAGAACAATCAGGCAAGATAAAGAAATAAAAGTTATCCAAATTGGGGGAAAATAAGTCAAACTGTCACTATTTGCAAATGACATAATTTTTATATAGAAAATTCCAAAATCTCTACCATAAAACTATTAGAAACAATAAGCAAATACAGTAAAGTTGTAGAATACAAAATCAATTTACAAAAATCAATTGCATTTCTATATACAAATAATAAATTTTCAGAAAAAGAAATGAGAGAATCAATATCTTTCAAAATTGCAACAAAAATAATAAAATACCTAGGAATTGTCTTTACAAAGAACATGATGAACTTAAACACTGAAAACTATCAGACACTATTAAAAGAAATTGAACAAGATATAAAGAAATGAAAAAAAAGTCCATGTTTACGGATAGGAAAACAACATTGATAAAACTGCCATATTACCCAAATCAATATACAGATTTAATGCAATTCTTATAAAAATCCCACAAACATTTATTCACGAAATAAATTTTAAAATTATCAGATTTGTATGGAACAACCAAAGACCTTGAATAGCCAAAGTAATACTACATAAAAAGAATAAGGCTGGAGGTATCATGCTCCTTGATTTCATTTTGTACTACAAAAAGTCAATAATCAAAACAGTTCAGTATTTGCAGAAAAACCAAAACACAGAACAATGAAAGAGAATAAAAAGAAACAGAAATAAATACACAACTATATGGACAAATAATTTTTTATAAAGGAGCAAAAATATATACAATGGGGACAAGAAAGTCTGTTCAGCAGATGGTGCTGGGAAAATTGGAAAACCATATGCAAAAGAATTAATCTGAGACGTGAGCTGTAATCATATACCAAAATTATTTCAAAATGGATTAAAGATTTCTACATAAGACCCAAAGGAATAAACTGTATAGAAGAAAACACTGGTACTCAGCTTACAGACCTCAGACTGAAGTAGGTCTTCATGAACCTGACCTCGAAAACAAGGGAAGTAAAAGCAAAAATAAATGAATGGGACTATATCAAACTAAAAAGTTTCTGCATAGCAAAATAAACCATCAACAAAGCAAAGAGACATCCAACTGTGTGGAAGAAAATATTTGCAAACAGCACATCTGATAAGGGACTAATATCTAAAATATATAAAGAACTAATATGACTCAACAACAAGAAAACAAAAAACCCAATTTAACACCTGGAACCTATGTAATTTTTGCTAACCAATGTCACTCCAATAAATTTAACAATAACAAAAAAAAGTATTTCAAAGACATTCTTTCATGAAATAGATTTTAAAAAGCATCATGCTTGTATGCAATCACAAAAGAACTCAAATTGCCAATGTGATTCTATGAAAAAAGAACAAGGCTGGAGACATCACACTTCTCGACTTTAATTTATATTAAAAAGCAGCAACAATAAAATCAGCATGGTATTGGCAGAAAAACACAGAGAACAATGGAATAGAATTGTAAGCCCTGAAATAAATTTGCATATATATGGACAGAAAATTTTCTACAAATGTGCCAAAAATATGAAATCAGAAAAAGAAAACTTTTTCAATAATGCAAGTAAAACCAAAAATAAATTAATGAAACTACAAAGCTTCTGCACAGCAAAAGAAATTATAAACAAAACAAAGAGACTACCAATCAAATGGTAGGAGATATTTGCAAACAATGCTTCTGATAAGGGGCTATTTTCCATGATATATATAAAACTCAGACAACTCAACCACAAAGAAGACAAACAATCCAATTAAAAAATGGGCAGAGGACCTGAACCAACACTTCCCCTAAGAAGATATAGAAATGACCATTATTTATGAAAAAATGCTCAACTTCACTAACAATCCATAAAATGCAAATCAAAACCACAATGAGATATCACCTTTCACCTTTTAGAATGTTTATTATCAATAAGACAAATTATAACAAGTGTTGAAGATGCTGTAGAAAAAAAGAAAGAAGTAAAACTCAAAGGGAACTCCAAAGATTCACTAAAAACTATTAGCGCAGGTAACTAAATTTAGTAAAGTATCAGGTATGAAATTAATATTCAGAAATTGGTTGCATTTGAATGTACCACTAGCAAACTAACAAAAAACTTTATTTACAAGTACATAAAAATTAAAAATAAATTTAACCAAGGAAGTAAAAGACCTGTACCCAGAAGTAAATTATAAGACATTGAACAGGAGAGAAGACAAGATGGCGACTGGAGAGGAGGTTCCTAAAGCCTCTCCCAGAAAACAAAATTGGATGGCCGTCCAGGAGCCAAGAAAGAGGACCTTGAGTGACAAACCGGCTGCTGAGAAATCCACAAATCGCAGGTAAACACCTGAAGGCTGGCGAGCAAGGGGCGAGTCGGGGAGAGGGAAGGGAGCAGAGACGGACCACGTGGGACGCGATCTCTGCCCACTATTCGGAGCTGCGCAGTTTGGGGGAGGGGAGAGAGACTGGGGAGCTGGGGACGGAAGGAGTTTGGGAGCCAGCCTCTGGAACTTTTGAGTGGTACAAGGGCTGAGCGAGGACTCTGAACTGCA